>CM076583.1:1132612031-1132911120 GCA_034641835.2 Pinus albicaulis | reverse complement strand
TCAATTCTTCCAACACTAACAGCTTGATTAAACCATGATGAAAAATATATGTATCATTGCCTTCTGTCTTGATTTGAACCTTATATAACATTTTCCCTAAGCTTCTATATAAATAGAAAGGTAAGTCAAGTGGTCTCTTACCTAAAAAATGCAGAAGAAGTCTGAGATGGTATGAGTAGGCCATGTGAAATCTTCCTTCATAGGTGAGATACTTTTGAATGACCATCAATAGTTTTGCATAATTTTCCTTCATAAAGCTCCTAGGGATAACATTGGTCAAATCAATTTCACTATGTTCCTACTTGATAAACTCTTTAAAATCTTGCATTGTGAATTTGATACCTTTAAACCACTCTTGACCACCTCTAGGGATTCTTGTAGCTAATGATATGCTCTCTAGTGTCACTGTAAGATTTAGAATTCCAACTTTTGATGTTGTTCCTATGAAGTTGGTGGAAAAATCCTTTGACACTTGTGAATGAAAACCTTGCAACCTCTGGCAGAATTGCAAGCAGCCAGTCCTTCTAAAAAACTCCATAGCAGTAGGGTCTTCATTGAGTAATCTCAAATCCATGGGCTCATACCTATGACAATGGCCACCCTTGTTTTTTCTCTTTCTTGCAGTAGTGGAAACTTTACATTCTTCACTACCTCGCCTGTTGATGACACCTGTAGACTTTGAATTTGATAGCAACCTGATTATCTCGATGAAACAAATCTCCAGGGATCAACTCACATGCAAGGATAAACCACAATATGACAAAAGGCTATTCGAGGTGGGGTTTAAAAGTGTAAATGATAGCTCGGATTTCAATCATAGGACATGTAAGAAAAAAGGATCATGATGACATCAAACATGGCAATGTACATTTGAATTTCACAATAACAACCTTGAATGACCTCCACCTTTGTTGCTCTAATAAAAAATTGTCAGCTCATACAATTCTGACAAACTTGGTTAAAAATGTAGTTTCATAGCGAAAATAGCTAGGCTTCTGACAGATTCGCTATGAAACTATTAGACAGTTTTGTAGCGAAATTAGCGGATTTCTTGTGTAAATCGCTACAAAAACCTAAAAACCTGATAGGTGTGCACTTTTGAGTTTAAATGTGTGGGGAATTGTAATGTCCCACCTTACCTACCATAATTATTATAGAGAAATATTATATTAAATCAAAATGCGATATTTTTATTTTATTCATTTATTTATTATTATTATTCTTTATTTTTTTATTTTTTTATATAGAATTTATTGGTGTCCTTTACACTACACCCTAAATTCTTCCAACTTATCTTCAAAGCTACAAAGTTCAAGGTTTATCAAGATCCAAAAAAATACAACCATAATACTTGCTTCTCAAGACTAAAATCACCTTTAAATATAAATAATTTAGTGGGATGAATAAATTTCAACCTTTATGAACCACAATTTACAATAAGCTAATTGTTAATTATGTTGTAATTAAATGTGTTCAAGAGTGACTAATAACATGCTTATGAATTATTTTCTTAAAAGGATAATTTAAATTATATAGAGTTGGCATACCATAATTAGGAATTCATATGTGAGCTGATATTGCAACAAATTACTTACTGCAATTTTGAATTTTCAGCAAGACCCTTTAACTCAATGAGTTATTACACTAGAAATACCTTGATTGCAAATCTTAAATTAACTTAAGCCTTTTGTTTTATGGACGGTTCATAAACGTAATTAGATGCAACCATTGAACATTATGAAAACCAATTTGCAAGTATGAAATGTACAGCCATTGAGGCATTTTGTCATACACTTACAACCATTATCTCTTTAAGGTGTTTTCACAATAATTAGCTAACATGAATCCAAAGTTACGCGACTTCTTTTTTTTGTAAGTAGTGTCAATAATTGAACTTAAGATATTAGTAGACTATCAGCCATATTCATTGTTGAATCTATACGAATGAATATAAATATTTAGAAATTTAAAACATAGCTCACAATGTTGTAAAGTACAACCATTGAGGAATTTTGACAAATAGTTGGCAGTCATAAAACAAGTTGCCATAAGGTTATTTAAATTTTCAAATTATTAACCATTTATACTTTAAAAACAATTTCCAAGTGGTTAGCCTATATCAGATTCATCACTATAAATTATCAGGCAGTTCCAATATAAAAAGAACCAAACAGCAAAACAAAACAACAGGTGGTTCTACATGCAACAAGAAATCTACAAAACAGAGCACATTTGGGAACCGATGTTCGAAACCTTGATTTTTGAAATAAAAGTCGCGGTGAAATGGCCTATTGGTACGGATACCCCTGAAGTGGAGTTGAATCGCAACAGGGATGCCCAGAAATGCGATTCTTGAAAACAACAACTACCCAAGAATCCTACAATCTCATTTATGACTTCTATCAAACACATAGTATGAAAACTTATCTAGAGCTGTAAAAAGAGAAGGAGAATAGAAATTAAGCCATTAAAACATTTTCATCCAATTCATAACAGCCTACAAGATTCATCCATTAGGACTTTCTTTCAATCGGCTCAACATTATACAAGAAGATACTTCATCAATCATTATGAAATTTCCTCACATTTGGTGCAACACTTCATATACATGTAAGTTTCAGCAAACAACCAAAAAAGCAAAAGCTTATGAAATAAACTAAAAAAATGCATAATATAATTTGACCCACATACCTGACAGTGAATTTTTACACTCCAAGAGGATGGATGTATGCTCCAGCTCCAATAAGAGTATGCTGCAATGCTAATATCCTTACCAACTCATCATGAACCACCCGGTTTTCCTCCCAACCATATCCAGGAAGAACTTCTCCCCCTGGAACCCCCAAGCTGCAAAAGCTCACAACCAGTACCACAATACAACAGTAGAGAGAGAGAGATGCAAGGCAACTCAGGAAGATAGTTTTCACTTCCTCTAAATACCACTCATGTTCAACCTCAATAGAAACTTAGTAGATTAGTAAGGAATCCAGATTTTTTTTTGGAAGAAATTGGATGCTCTCCATATCTCTCACAACCTTCCTCAAGTCTCTTTCACTCTTGGCATCACCCTCCCTCCCAAGTGAGAATACATGAGACTCATATATAGGAGGAGAAACCAATTCTTGTCATGAAGGAGGAGTAATATGCATGCATTGTATTCCATTTAGAGGAGTGTCACTTATGCCATTAAGGAGAGGTATGCATGCCTTATTTAAGGAGAGTGTAACATATGCATTAAAGAGAGTGTAAGAGGAATATTTTATGACATATATTTAATGAGTGTAAGAGGAATATTTTATGACATATCTTTAATGAGTGTAAGAGGAATATGCCATTCCTCGATGAGTGAATAAAAGAGAGTGCAATGTAATATTTAAAATAGAGAGAGTTACATAGAGCCATGAGAGTCATGAAAGAGATAGGTGTGAATTGATTGAATGGATAAAGTTAATTTGTAATTCCCTTTTAATAAAATATCATAGTCTCATAAAAGATAATGATAATACTGATAATATTGAGGATTAAGTCAATATTGAACTATTAGGATTGATTAAAGATAAGTTAATTTAATTTCCTTCAACTATGCTTGATTACCAATTTATGCAAGGAGATTTACTATTTTTGGAAAGTCATGCTTGAGATGCTAGACATGACTTTCTATTTTTAGAAAGTCATTCCAAAATTGTCAGATTGAGATTTATCCATGAGTGGTATTTTTCTTTCGGAGAATAGGGATTCCACACCCCTATTTCATGCATCTCCATGCCTTAGTAGATTGAGGACTTCGCGCCCTGATCTACTCCAAAGATCTAAGATTCCATAACTTGATATTTTTAAATATTTAGGACTCCGCGCCCTAAATATACAAGACTCCACGTCTTTATATTTCTTGGATTTAGGACTCCATGCCCTAATTTCCATGCTTTCTCATCTACTATGCTTTGAAACTCCATGTTTCTCCTTATGATATTGATTGTGAGCTTTTACCCATTTGATGGTTCGTTGGTAAGGCCTTTTTTGAAGACCTACATACATCACAATCTCATAGATCAAATGAATCATATGAATTTCATAATGAAATTAACTTAACCACATTTTACCATGAATGGTGCATGACTTCCACAGTCATTTGGGTTTTGAAGAAATGACTTCCACAGTCATTTATCCTTGTTGGAAAATGATCAGGTCCCCTACCACATCCTTTTCAGTACAATGTTAGACATATATATAATCATGCAAGTCATGTATCATCCATAAAACATAATTTAACCATTTTTTTTTCCACATAACCATGAGCATCCATGGGTCTATGTGTCTCAATCCAGGTTCTCCATCCATTTCATACACCTGATACACAAGTCAGATGCAAAAAGAGATACATATGCATAACATCATATAAAACCATAATCAAATATACCACACATAAGGGAAAATACAACTATATAAAACATTTTTCCCAAACCAATGGTCAATCTTCCATACATAAACCATGGATATAAAACATTGTTACCCAATATAGTGATCACTATGATATACATAAACATAAAGAGGAAATACAATCATGTATATATAAAATTTTATTCCTCAATCTAGTGATCAATATTCCATATATATATATATAACTCATCAAAAATAACCCTTAATAGGAGTGACAAAAATATACTAGGAAAAATAGGACACTACAGGAATGAAAATTGACATGACATGAGACTAATTTCACTAAAATGGCATAAATGGAGGTGATCATAAAACTTAGGATAGTATTAAAAATGCAAAAAATTTCCTATACCACATTGAAATGGCTTAGGAGACCTTATCCATCTGGTGAATGACCTGTATGACCCTATCAAGAAAATTTTCCCAACTTAATGAGTGATAACATGTTGTACTAACCTATTTCGTCTCTTTGCAACTCCATTCTGTTGAGGTGTACTTGCAACTGTAAACTGTTGCTTTATCTCACGTTCATTGCACATGTCTAAAAAATCATTGTTTGTGAATTCACCTCCTCTGTTTGATCTGATGCATTTTAGTTTACATCCAGTTTGATTTTATGCTAGTGCCTTGAATATCATAAATTTCTCAAATGCTTCAGATTTGTATCTTAGAAATGACACCCATGTTAATCAGGAAAAATCATCAATTATTAGCATGAAATACGATTCTCCACCTGGTGCATTTTTTCTTGAAGGCCCGCGCAGGTCCATGTGTACAAGCTAAAGAGGCTTACTTATAGATAGTTGGTCTTTAGCTTTGAAAATTGTGTGAGTTTTTTTTCCTAGTTGGAAGGACTTACATATGGTATCTGGTGGCTTCTTTATTGTAGGCAAATCTCTGACAGATTTCTTTTTGCTCAATTTTATGATGTGGTCATAATTTAGATGTCCCAATCTTCTATGCCATAGCCAAGATTCGTCAAGTTTGTTGATGTGGCATGCTTCATTCTCTTCTTCTACTATATAATCCTTAATCTCTGTTCGAACACCTTTGACTAAGATCTTTCCTATGGTGATTGACCTTACTTGACAATCTTGGGCTCTAAAAAGGACCTCACATCCTTTATCACACATTTGACTAACACTTAGTAGATTTGCTTTTAGACCATCTACAAATAGTACATCCTGAGCCTCTCCTCTTCCATTATTCAGGCTGATTGTGCCTTTTCCCTTTATTTTCCCTGCTTTATCATTACCTAATATTACATTCCAAAATATCTTTTCATCAAAAGTTACAAACTTGCATCGGTCTCCAGTCATATGCTTTGAGCACCCACTGTCCACATATGATTGATTGTTCTAATCTTGAGAAATTATAACCAGATCACATTTATTTAGCTTCATTTTCCATTACATGCACTTTTTTTCTCTATAAATTTTCTTCAGATATGGATCACAGTCTTTGAGAGGACATTCGTTAGACTTGTGCCCTTTTTTATGGTAGCTAAAACGTGTTATTGAATTTATGAATAGATTGTGTACACGAGTCAATACATCATTGTTCTTAATTCCCCTTGAGTTTCCATACTCCAGTCTCTATATATATGCTCTGCACTCCATGGCTTTATGACCGAACCCTTTACAACAAAAACAATACCCATATAAGTAGTATCTGTCTTTGGCAGAGAGAGTTTTTAGAGGAAGTATTTTTTGTTTGTTGCATCTTTTGCTGGTTGGACTGGATTTTCTTTGTCTTACAGTATGCTGCAATATGTCCTGGTTTGTGGCAGGCAAAGCAACTGACACTTCTCACAGGGGGAAGGAACCTTGTTTGACATCTTCCAAATTTGTTCAATTCATCCTTAAGAACGTATGAGCTTTTTTCAGTTGACTATTTCTTCATTTATTTCTTTGTCACTTGAGGTTGCTGCTTGTTCTTGTTTGTTTCATTATATATCATGTTTTTTCTGGTTTCTAATTCTGTGGATTCCCTTTTTGTAGCTTCATTATCCTTTAAAACTTTTACAAAAATGATATTCTTGCTGTCTTCTGCCTCGAATTTGCTGGTTTCTCCTTCATAGCCTATCCCAGCCTTTATATGGGGAGGTTTTTGAGCATTTCGAATTTTGTCCAAATATCCAGAGCTTTTCATTCGAGAAATATTCATAGTTAATTCAATTTGGGCCTTTTAAAATTTATTCCACAATCTTACCACTTCTTCTTCCAGTTTTCTCGCTCTTGATTTTTATCCTTCATTTATATTTTAAGAATATCCTCTATTTTAATTGATTCTTCTAGTTCAATCTTCAATTTAATAATATCTTCTGAATCTGGTTCTATCTTTGCATATCTCAGAAGAATCTCTTTCGGTTTCTTACTCTTAAGTTTAATTCTATATATTTTCTCTAGGGCACTAATTAGCTCCCCCTAAAGATCTACCTCACCTTCTTCTTTAAATTCCCAGAGATCTTCCTCAAGCTCTGCCTTGGCCATCAAAATGAATTTCGATGTTCCTTCTTCATTGGGGGATTCATCTGAGCTCTCAGATGCACTGTTGTCTTGTTGAGCATATAATGTTCTTCTATTAAATTTTTTCCCTTTCGGCCTATTGCTGAAATTGGTTTTCTCTTTCCCTCTTGATTGATTCTCTATTTTCTTGTGAGGACATTTAGATGCATAGTGCCCCACTCTTCCATAGTTAAAGAACTCAAATGGAAGTTTACCTTTATACTTACCTATGCCTTTATCCAATGTTCTGACAAATTTGGCCTCTTCTCATCGGAGCATGAGCATGTACCTTCCTTCTGTTCTATGCACTTATCTGCCTTAAAGGCTTCCTCCCTCACATTTGAATTCCCCTTAGGAAGTCTCATCTCATAAGCTATCAAGTTTCCGAGCAATTGGTTCATGGTCAATGTTTCTCATTTTGTTGTTTCTTCTATTGCAGAAACATTAGGGTTAAACCTCGATGGTAAATATCTCAATATATTTTGTACAATTACAAATTCCTTAATGGTTTCTCCTAGAGCTATCATGCTATTCAAAACTTCCGAAACCTTTAAGAATAAATTGGATACATCTTCACCTTCATTCATTTTTACATTTTCTAACTGAGTTCTATAGGTTTGCAGTTTGGCCATCTTCACCTTTTTATCTCCCTCATGGATATTTTATAATGTATCCTAGATATCTTTGGCAATCTCAGTATGCATTACTTTGATAAATTATGATTCACACAGACCGCTCAAGAGGGTATTCATGGCTTTTGCATTAGCTATGAATTTTTTTTTGGATTCTTTCTATGTGTCAGTATCCTTTGGGGCATATCTTTCTTCCAAAACAACCCAAACTTCTATTCCCAGAGACCCTATGTATGTCCTCATTCTCGTTTTCCCGCAAAAGCAGAAGTTTGTGCCAACAAACAATGGGGCTTTATTTTTTGAGCATCCTTCTAGGCTAGCCATTTTGGGGACACAGAGGATCTCCTTCTGATTCATTAGCTGATAGAAGGAACATGCTCCAATACCAATTGATGAACCCTTAGTTAAACTGAGGGGGGGGGGGGGGGAATCAGTTTAATACATTCATGGACATTTAAAACTTTCTATTCAACTCATTTACACCTTCATTTCATAAGAAAATTAGTACATAATGGATCAACAAACATAATGTGTGGACAAAAAGTAATTAAACAGATTAAAACATCACATCAACACTTAATCATGAAGCACATAGACAACATATATAAGTGGAAACCCATATAGGGAGAAAACCAAATATTATTATTGTTTTGATGCAAAGGCAAGCTCCAACTCCCTCTCACAACTAATTTTCTGTAGGCTCCAACCTACAGGAGGCTACTACCTCAAATTATGCAAGATACCACTTGTAAGGAAGCTCGAAATCCCATCTATTTTCTACATGATACAACCCACAGTGGCTCCTACCTCAACCAGCTACAACTGGACACCTATCAAGCTACAAATTGATATGGAAGCATCAACTCCCTCACACTAAAATAAAATCATATTCTGATTTACTTGGATATCGGCTTTGTTTATCTCCTTCTTCACTGTTTCCCTTCCAACCTTTAAATTTGCTTCCTATGAGCTTTGGATGTGCACGACAGCTCTATTTTCTCTCTCTCATTCTTCCACTCTCTAACCTCTCTATGCATATTACAATAAAATCATTTATAGAGATCACTTCATGTCTATTTGCATTCTATATGGGAATATGAAGTGAATATGCATGACTCTTGCCTTCCATCCACTCATTTAATCACTTGACATATTCAGGATGTTACAACAATATATACACTCATTTGAGTATTAATTTGAAGTTTTTCTTTTCCTTGGATAGTTTCCTATACATCACAAACAATAGAAAATAATTAATACTTTTACAATTACAATCAAATATTTCACTCAGCCGTTTCAAATTCTTAATTTTGTTGTGTGTTTTTCCTCTTCTACTTGATGTCCCTTTGTCTTTTATGTTTATGTAGTTATATTTCCAACTACGCTGCATCATTATTGTCTTAGCCCTACTTGACCCATGCCTTTATGTTTTAAACCACCTCTTCCTATTGCATATCTTACTTGCAGCTTTCTATGCTCTTCTCTTCTCCTTTTCTCTGTATCGGGTTACTTACCCGAGTCGCCTTCTGCCCATGTTCAATATTTTTTATCAAACTACTACAACCACATAACACCTCTGCACGAGTGTCAGGTCACTTGCCTAGAGACTTATCTCTTGCATTCATCCTTTCCTTTTTAACTTACAGTCGCATCTATATGACATTGTTCTGCACTTAGTGTCGGGTCTTACCCGAGTCTAATCCCATTTAGAATTTTCTTTTAAATCACTACTGTAACACTATTTTTCATGGGCTTTGGGTCCTTTCTCATGCGTTCAGGGCTTTCCTTTGTAACCCAAGTCAACCTCTGCTTCCATGGTTTTCTTCATAAAACCAACGCAAACAAATTAACCTTGGACTTGAAATGTATTAGTATTCAACTTTGAACCGCATAGCGTCTGCTTCAAAAATCACACTTCGCACTTCGCGTTCCTTAGATTTTATGTTGTACTCTCCTTTTCCTCCTCTGATGTGATTTAACAAAGAAAAGGTTCTGCATACACACTTAACTTTGGTTGAAGGGTCCCACAACACGGTGTCTAATCACAGGAGATCAAACTTCACAATATTTATGATTTAACTTTGTGGTTAAACCTTATTCTTTGTGATCTGTGATATTGCGCAGTGTTAAAACATGCCTTCTCCATTTCACATCACAAAGAACTAAAATTACCATGTGATGCCTTAATGATAAACTCTAAAATTTGTGATTTGCGAAATCGCTCAGGGTGCGATTCGATCTCTGTCGCTGGTCTTTGAAGGATCAGATAGTCCACACTTGTTTCGCCAATCAAATTCACATCACAGGTTAAATAACTTACTGTGTGAAATATTAACGCTATCTGCTAAGTTCCGCGATGTGTGAAGACTTCATGGGTTTTCAAGATGATCCCCACCGTTGATCTGTGCCTGATCTAACGAATATCGCTGCTGATTGCAAATCTGATTGGTCTTCGATCCTTAGCACATAAACACTATAATTGCCAATTTGCGATGTGCGCTTTCATTCTCTACCTGAAACGCGTCCACATATCTATCGTTTGATATTAAAAATTCAATTCTGTGATTCGATCCTCACTGTCGGATTCCTCCTTTGGAATGCTTCTAAGTCTTTTCTGCCTTAGTCAATTTCTCTTCTTTCTATGACCACCGCTACTCTACATCTCCACTATCCTTCCTGAGCTTTATTCAATTTTTAAAAGCGTTGATCTCTCCTAAGCTTATTATTATGTTTCTTATTCAATCCAGCTTGGGATTATCATGCTTGCTGCATGTTCAAAACTTGCCCCGTGTTCACGATTCTGCCTTTGCTGTTTTGCTGCCTTTGCTCATTTTCTGCCTTAACTTCCTTTGCTGCCTTTGCTTCTTTGCTGCCTTTGCTATATTTTCCTTTTTTTTGCATTTTCTCCTTAGCTGCCTTTGTTCCTTTTCTTCCTAAACTGCATTTGCTGTCTTTTTTCCTTTGATTCTAAAGTTGCTCCTCTCTTCATCTTCATCTTCATTCATTTTTACATCTTCAAACTGAGTTCTATAGGC
The DNA here is from genome assembly GCA_034641835.2 of Pinus albicaulis. Lineage (NCBI taxonomy): Eukaryota > Viridiplantae > Streptophyta > Pinopsida > Pinales > Pinaceae > Pinus > Pinus albicaulis. Next base: position 1,132,900,509 of record CM076583.1, on the reverse strand, counting down.
TTGCAGTTTGGCCATATTCACCTTTTTATCTCCCTCATGGATATTTTCTAATGTATCCCAGATATCTTTGGCAGTCTCATGTGCATTACTTTGATAATTCTAACTCAAAGAGACTGCTCAAGAGGGCATTCATGGATTTTTCATTAGCTATGAAATATTGTTTGGCCTCTTTCTAGGTGTTAGTATCCTTCATATCATATATTTCTTCCACAGTAGCCCAAAATTCCATTCCTAAGGACATTATGTATGTACTCAATCCTATTTTCAGAAAGCATAGTTTGTGCCAGCAAAAAAAGGGGCTTTATTTGTTGAGCATCCTTCTAGGCTAGCCATTTTGGGGACCTAGGATCTTCTTCCAGTTGTTAAACTTGTACAGAAGGAACTGGCTCTGATACCAATTGATGAACCCTTAGTTAAACTAAGCGGTGGGGGGGGGGGGGGGTGAATCAGTTGAATACATTCATGGACATTTAAAACTTTTTCATTCAACTCATTCACACCTTCATTTCATAAGCAGCTTAAGACATAATGGATCAACAAACATAATGTCTGGACAACAAGTAATTAAACAAATTAAAACATCACATCAAAACTTAATCATCAAGCACATATATAACATATATAAGTGGAAACCCATAGAGGGAGAAAAGTACATCTTATTATTGTTGTGATGCAGAGGCAAGCTCCAAATCCCTCTCACAACTGATTTTCTGTAGGCTCCAACCTTAAGGAAGCTACTACCTCAAATTCTGCAAGATACCACTTGCAAGGAAGCTCCAACTCCCATATATTTTCTCCAGGCTACAACCCACGGGATACTCCTAGCTCAACTAGCTATAACTGGACATCTATCAAGCTACAACCTAATATGGAAGCACCAACTCCCTCACACTACAGTAAAATCATATTCTGATTTACCTGGATATCGACTTTGTTTTTCTCCTTCTTCACTATTTCCCTTCCAACCTTCAAATATGCTTCCTATTAGCTCTAGATGTGCATGGAAAATCTATCTTCTCCCTCTCATTCTTCCACTCTCTAACCTCTCTATGCATATTACAATAACATCATTTATAGAGATCACTTCATGGCTATTTTTATTCTACATAGGAATATGAAGTGGACATGCATGACTCTTGCCTTCCACCAACTCATTTCATCACTCGACATATTTAGGATGTTACAACAATATATACACTCATTTCAGTATTAAATTGGAGTTTTTCTTTACCTTGGAGACTTGCCTTTGCATCATAAACAATTAAAATAATTAATACATTTATAGTTACAATCAAATATTTCACTCAGCCCTTTCAGTTTCTTAGTTTTTTTGTGTGTTTGTCCTCTTCTGCTTGATGTCCCTTTTTATTTTATGTTTCTGTAGTTATATTTCCAACTGTGCTACATCATTACTGTCTTATCCAGACTTGACCCATGCCTTTATGTTTTACACTACCTTTGCCTATTGCATATCTTACCTGCAGCGTTCAATGCTCTTCTCTTCTCCTTTGCTATGTGTCGGGTTACTTACCCGAGTCACCTTCTGCCCACATTTAGTATTTTTTATCAAACTACTGTAGCTGCATAACACCTCTACACGAGTGTGAGGTTACTTGCCTAGATTCTTCTCTCTTGCATTCATCCTTTAATTTTTAACTCACAGCCGCATCTATATGACATTTTTCTGCACTTAGAGTTGGGTCTTACCCGAGTCTACTCCCATTAAGTATTTTATTTTAACTCACTACCGCAATACTGTTCTGCATGGGCTCCGAGTCATTTTTCACTCATTTAGGCCTTTCCTTTGTAACCCGAGTCAAGCTCCTGTTCCATGGTTTTCTTCTTAAAACCAACACAAACACATTAACCTTGGACCTGAAAGATATTAATATTCACCTTTGAACTGCATTGCATCCGCTTCAAAAATCACACTTAGCACTTCATGTTACTTATATTTTACGTTGTACTCTCCTTTTCCTCCTCCAATGGGATTTAAAAAAGAAAAGGCTCTGCATACATGCTTAACTTTAGTTGAAGGGTCCCACAACATGGTGTTCAATCACAGGCGATCGCACTTCACAACCTTTACGATTTAACTTAGTGGTTAAACCTTATTCTTTGTGATCTGCGATATTTCATAGTGCCGACACGTGCCTTCTCCACTTCTACCTTAACTGCCTTTGTTGCCTTTGTTCCTTTGATTCTAAAGTTTCTCCTCTCTACATCTTCATATTCATTCATTTTTACATTTTCAAACTGAGTTCTATAAGCTTGCAGTTTTTTCATCTTCAGCTTTTTATCTCCCTCATGGATATTTTCTATTGTATCCCAGATATCATTGGCAGTCTCACTGTGCATTACTTTGATAAATTATGACTCACATAGACTGCTCAAGAGGGAATTCATGGATTTAGAATTAGATATGAAATTTTGTTTGGATTCTTTCTATGTGTTAGTATCCTTTGGAGCATATATTTCTTCTGAAAAAGCCCAAACTTCTATTCCTAGAGACATTATGTATATCCTCATTCCTATTTTCCAGAAAGCATAGTTTGTGCTAGCAAAAAATGGGGATTTATTTGTTGACCATCCTTCTAGGCTAGCCATTTTGGGGACCTAGTATATCCTTCCAGTTGTTAAATTGATATAGAAGGAACTGGTTCTGATACCAATTGATGAAACCTAAGTTAAAATGAGGGGGGGGGGGGAGGCGGGGGGGGTGAATCAGTTTAATACATTCATGGACATTTAAATTTTTTTCATTCAACTCATTTACACCTTCATTTCATAAGAAAATTAATACATAATGGATCAAAAAACATAATGTGTGGACAAAAAGTAATTAAATAGATTAAAACATCACATTGACACTTAATTATCAAGCACATAATCACAGATATAAGTGGAAACCCATAAAGGGAGAAAACGACATCTTATTATTGTTATGATGCAAAGGCAAGCTCCAAATCCCTCTCATAACTGATTTTATGTAGGCTCCAACCTACAAGAGGCGACTACCTCAAATTCTGCAAGATACCACTTGCAAGGAAGCTCCAACTCAAATCTATTATCTATAGGCTACAACCCAGATGAGGCTCCTACCTCAACCAACTACAACTGGACATCTATCAAGCTACAAATTGATATGGAAGCACCAACTTCCTCACACTACAATAAAATCATATGTTGATTTACCTGGATATCAGCTCTGTTTTTCTCCTTCTTCACTGCTACCCTTCCAACCTTCAATCTGCTTCCTATCGGCTCTGGATGTGCATGATAGCTGTATTTTCTCTCTCTCATTCTTCCACTCTCTAACCTCTCTATGCATATTATAATAACATCATTGATAGAGATCACTTCATGGTTGTTCTCATTCTATATGGGAATATGAAGTGAACAGGCATGACTCTTTCCTTCCACTCACTCATTTCCTCACTCATCATATTTAGGATGTTACAAAAATATATACACTCATTTGAGTATTAAATTGGATTTTTTATTTTCCTTGGAGACTTTCGTTTGCATCACAAACAATATAAAATAATTAATAAATTTACAATTACAATCAAATATTTCACTCAACCCTTTCAACTTCTTAGTTTTTCTATTTGTTTGTCCTATTCTACTTGCTGTCCCTTTGTCTTTTATGTTTCTGCAGTTATATTTCCAACTTTTCTACAACATTAATGTCTTAGCCCGACTTGACCCATGCCTTTATTGTTTACACTGCCTTTGCCTATTGCATATCTTACCTGCATCGTTCTATGCTCTTCTCTGTTCCTTTTCTCTGTGTCAGGTTACTTACCCGAGTTACCTTATGCCCATGTTTAGTCTTTGTTATCAAACTACTGTAGCTGAATAACACCTCTGCAGGAGTGTCGGGTCACTATTGCAGATTCTTCTCTCTTGCATTCAAACTTTCCTTTTTAACTCACAACTGCATCTATATGACATTGTTTTTCACTTAGATTCGGGTCTTACCCGAGTCTACTCCCGTTCAGTATTTTCTTTGAACTCCCTGCCGGAACACTATTCTGCACGGGCTCCTGGTCCTTTTTCACGCATTCAGGCCTTTCCTTTGTAACCTGAGTCGACATCTTCTTCCATGGTTTTCTTCATAAAACCAACGCACACACATTAACCTTGGACATGAAATATATTAGTATTCACCTTTGAACCGTAGCACATCTGCTTCAAAAATCTCAATTCGCACTTTGCATTCCTTATATTTTACATTGTACTCTCCTTTCCCTCCTCCGATGCGATTTAACAAAGAAAAGGGTCTACATAAATGGTTGACTTTGGTTGAAGGGTCTCACAATAGGGTGTCCAATCATAAGAAATCACACTTCACAAACTTTATGATTTAAATTAGTGGTTACACCTTATTCTTTGCGATTTGTGATATTGCGCAGTGTCGACACGTGCCTTCTCCACTTTGCATCACAAACAACTTAAATTACCATGCGACACCTTAATGATAAACTCTAAAAGTTGCAATTTGAAAAATCGCTCCCAGTGCGATTCGATCTCCCCCATTGGTCTTTGAAGGATCAGACGATCCACACTTATTTCATTGATCAACTTCACATTGCAGGTTAAATAAATTTCTATGAAAAATCTTAATGCTATTCGCTAAATCCTGCGATGTCCAAAGTATTCACGGGTTTGCGAGATGATCCCCACCATTGATCTGTGCCAGATCTAACAAACCTCACTGCTTCTTGCAAATCTGATGCAGGGCTAACCCTGCAAACCTAGAATCTTTGCAAATACTATGCATATACAAATGCATCCTCAAATAAATGCCCAATTAAGACTCCAAGTCTGGGCAATGACATAAAATTTCATTCGCGGAAACTTCATCCTAATTTCAAATATATGGTTAAATTCCACTCATCATCACATACGTAGACTCTTCTACAAACCCAAATCATTCTCATAAACAAGATTGTTCCTCAAATGAAAACTTTTCAAAAGTCTTATAAAAGACTTTAGTTATCCAACCATAATTTCAAACTTCACCAATAGCCCAAATGCAAAGGATTTAACAAATCAACTTTGAGTTCATTGTTTCTGTGCGCCCTTGTCTTTTTAAAAAAGCTAGGCATTATTTAATCAATCTAACTCATATGGAATTAAGACATTCCAACCAATCTTCACAGTTTTCAACATGCCAATTGGATTCTATTCAAAAGTTGACTTTGTAAATAAATACCATGTAAACTGAAATCCATACATGGCCTTGTCTTACTAAACTTCTGAATAATTCACGGAATCAATGTGAATTATATGTCTGGCCTCATTAACTTACCACTCATTTCACCGTTGTCTTAATGCCTCTGTCTCTGCGCGCGGCATTTCATCCCATTTTCGTCCTTTCTCATTTCTGAAATTGAATGCAACCTCGCCTTATCTGCGCCCTCCTGGAAATCGACCTTCAAGCCTCCAATACTAATTTTGAATTGAAATTCGATTCAATCCTAATCGAAGCTCCCTTCTTCAACTTCGAACCCTTCTTCATAGAACTGTTCATTCTTCAAACTCCATTTCATCTTCCTACTGTTGCAAGCAAACCGCTAATCTGACAACGCTCCATGCATATTTCTGTTGCCAATTCACCAGATATTTAGATTTTCTTTGTTCTAATGTTCCCTGATTGCCAATTAATCAATACTCTGTTCCATCGATTTAAAATAAACAAAATTTAAACCAGAATTCTGCGCCTTATATGTTCTGCATCTTATACCGTTTCTAAGTCGACTTCATACAATGTATATACAACTCTGCGTTTGATTTCAAATTGATTTCATTCATCAGAGTTTTAACCAGCTTGTGTCCTCACTTTATTCAACAGAGTTTTAATAGCTTGCACCCTCACTTTATTCAATGTTTCAATACAAAACTATAGATCGACATAAAAGTAGTCGATTCACTTTACACACAGATTTATCATTACATTTATTAACTGCAACATCGATATTAATAATATCGATTCCTTCACTCCTGCACAATTCATCTTTTGCATAGATCATTACTGCACCAATTATCTCCTATCTAGATCGATACACAGTTCTGCTTCATTGCTTACTTCTAAATTGAAACTCAGATTCAATTCTCTCTTAGATTGATCGATTGTTAAATGATGAATCTTCTCAAATATGTGAGTTAATTTAAAAGGAAATATGTCCAGCTAATAATAATTTGATTTAGAATTCCATGACCATTCCATCAATGGCATCGATCCATTACCAATGTCTTGTTGCAGATTCAAATAATTATACAATCTTATAATTCATCATTTCTATAACCAATTTTCATCCATACAGTAATTGAACAATTAAGGCGCATGATTCAAAACAAACACTTTCATATAAAATGAACTTACTTACAGCAACATTCCTTCCTTGGCCTGATTTCCAATCGTTGGCCCTTTACAATTGCCCGGAGGCTTCCAAGTAGAACCCTTGTTCTCTACTCACACTGTCTCTCTGATTTCAATGCCTTTGAGGCTTGATAATTTATACAATTTTAAAAATGATCTAATTTAATGCTCAATCCCTTCAACTTCTCAAAAAAATCCTAAAATTACTCTTCAACCCCTAAGGATCCTCTCTCACCCATAATTAATGGAACTAATTTCTAAATTAATATTTAGAAGAATCTCTCAATCCCTTTACATCCTCAACTAATCAATCCTCTCATATTCTCAATTATTTACAATATTTAATTAAAAATACTCAAAACCCACTCAAATCATTTCTAAAAATCTAGCTCTTAAAAACCCCTAAGTTTTAATACAAAGTAAATTTTTTTTCGAGCTAATGCTCCTGCATCAGACTCCCAAGGTTGAAAATGACCATGATCTCCTGATCATGTGTTTTAAGTTTTTGTCCTTGTCTTCCCGGATCCCATACTTTGTTCTGCAAGTCATCATCTGCTGTCGCTCGCTGCTTTTCTCCAGGTTTCCATATCTTGTTTTGCATTCTGCCTCCATCTATGCTTTCATACTCTGCTTTTGTCTTTCCCTTGCTTAAATTCTTCTGCTTTCTTGTTGTTGTTTTCTTCCTCTGAGACACATTCATCATCAGTCTTCTGATGCTTTCAATCTCTATGTCCAACATACTGTTGCTGTCTCCAATTTCTGTCAATTCAGCTATTGTAGCTGCTTTTGCTGTTACTGCTCTTTTTGCTGCCACCATAGATGTTGCTGCCTCCCAAACTTCCTGTCCCTCTGCAACATTCTTTTTCTCATCACCTGCAAATTTATCTTCAGAAAATAAATTATCATTTAATTCTCTTCCTGCAATAACATATCCATTTATCTCTGTTTGTATACTAGTAAGCAAAATCAATTTTAACAAACTAGTATCTGCTCCTTCCATGACTTCAAGAAAATTTACTTCAGAGCCTGCAACTTCTTTCTCTGGTTCAAATGTCTCAAACAAAAATTTCAGCCATTTCTTTTCAATAATTTCATCAACATGCTGCAAATTAGTTCCAACATAACCTTCATCTTCCCCTTCGACAATCTTCAGTAATTGTCCATCATCATCTTGATTGATTCTGGCAATCAAATCAAAATTTTCAGATACTGTAGCCTCATCCTCTATCACTGTAGCAGTTCCAAAATTTTGTCCACCAGTCTTCTCTTGGCTATATAGACAAGCCAACTCTTTCTTGTCACCCATGGTAACAAGCCTCTGCTCATGAGACGTGACTGTCTCACCTTCTTTCTGCAACAATTCTTCTTCTTCCAAGACAATTCCAAGTGATGGACTGTCCTCTACATCACCTGTAAACACAATCAAATTGTCAGCATCAAAATCGCAAGACCCAATGGTCTCACTTGTTGGTTCAGTCACCAAGTTTTCTCTCTGCAGTTCCAAGTCTTCTTCGGGACTCAGAAAATCTTCACTGGCTTTCTCCTCAGCTTTCTCTGGCAACACTTCAGTATGTTGCTCTGAGTTCTTTCCCAACTCCTTTGTTAGCACATCAGTATGCTGATTTTCATCCACCATGAGACTGTCAACTAGTCTCTTCTTCTTTCCATCCTCTGCTTCATGACTGTCATTCATGAAAACTTTCCTTCCTTGCTTCCTCAGCAAATTATCTTGTACATAAGTCCTCTTCCTCTCCAATTCTCTTCTCTGAAGATCTAGTTTCCTATACAATTCAACAATTTCATTAGGAGTAGAACTTGGAAACTTCACACAATTTTCCATACCTTCACTAGCTCTTGAATCATCATCAGATGGTCTTCCTTCTTCTGCACCAATATTCTGATTAGACTCCTTTGTCTTCATTTCCTCCTGAGATCTTGCTATCCTAGCATCGATCTGAACAGACTTCAGATTCAACTCTTCTTGAACAAACTCTAAAGCTTGCTCATCTCCCTGTGCTGTACCTGCAAACATACATAACTCATTAGTTTTAAACCCACAAGAATTTTCAGTCTTGATTGCTTCCTCCAACACTTTCCTTTGAACCTCTTCTCTGATCCTCCATGATCATCTTCTCCATGAGTTCCTCACTCACAATGAGTTGCACTAGCCTTTGCAACAACAAGCTCTCCTGCTGCCACTTACCTCACCAATCGCTTCACTGGATCTGGTCTTTTGGTAAGTACTGGTTCACTGCTTCTGGAACCTCTTGAGCACTCTCTCTGCTCTCTCTAGGCTATCTCTTCAACTCACTTTCTCTTCAGGACATTGCAATTGTCCTCCCTATCCAGCCTTTAGCTGAATGTCAGGTTCACTGCCATCATCTTGTCTACAACCATAAACTTTAATCACAAATTTCAAATCAGAAAATTGTCTCACCTTCAAGATCCTACATGATCTTATCCTCCATTCATTTATGCAATCCTGTTCTCTACAATTGTGTAGCTTGCATATCAGATTTAGAATCTGATCTTCCTTTCAATCTTCATCACACATTCAAATAAAACACACTTCAACAAAACCTTCCTGCATTCATTCAGAAAAAACAACCATCTTCAATTTCAACAGAGCCAAGCTCTGATACCAAAATGATGCAGGGCTAACCCTGCAAACCTAGAATCTTTGCAAATACTATGCATATAAAAATGCATCCTCAAATAAATGCCCAATTAAGACTCCAAGTCTGGGCAATGACATAAAATTTCATTCGCGGAAACTTCATCCTAATTTAAAATATATGGTTAAAGTCCACTCATCATCACATACGTAGACTCTTATACAAACCCAAATCATTCTCATAAACAAGATTGTTCCTCAAATGAAAACTTTTCAAAAGTCTTATAAACTTACTTTAGTTATCCAACCATAATTTCAAACTTCACCAATAGCCCAAATGCCAAGGATTTAACAAATCAACTTTGAGTTCATTGTTTCTGTGCGCCCTTGTCTTTTTAAACAAGCTGGGCATTATTTAATCAATCTAACTCATATGGAATTAAGACATTCCAACCAATCTTCACGGTTTTCAACATGCCAATTGGCTTCTATTCAAAAGTTGACTTTGTATATAAAGACCATGTAAACTGAAATCTGTACCTAGCCTTGTCTTACTAAAGTTCTGAATAATTCACGGCATCAATGTGAATTATATGTCTGGCCTCATTAACTTACCGCTCATTTCACCGTTGTCTTAATGCCTCTGTCTCTGTGCGCGACATTTCATCCCATTTCCATCCTTTCTCATTTATGAAATTGAATGCAACCTCGCCTTATCTGCGCCCTCCTGGAAATCAAACTTCAAGCCGCCAATACTAATTTTGAATTGAAATTCGATTCAATCCTAATTGAAGCTCCCTTCTTCAACTTCGAACCCTTCTTCACAGAACTGTTCGTTCTTCAAAATTCGTTTCATCTTCCTACTGTTGCAAGAAAACCGCTAATCTGACAACGCTCCATGCATATTTCTGTTGCCAATTGACCAGAGATTTAGATTTTCTTTGTTCTCATGTTCTCTGATTGCCAATTAATCAATACTCTATTCCATCGATTTAAAATAGACAGAGTTTAAACCAGAATTCTGCGCCTTATACATTCTACATCTTATACTGTTTCTAAGTCGACTTCATACAATGTATATACAGCTCTGCGTTTGATTTCAAATCGATTTCATTCAGCAGAGTTTTAACCAGCTTGCATCCTCACTTTATTCAACAGAGTTTTAATAGCTTGCGCTCTCACTTTATTCAATGTTTCAATACAAAACTACAGATCGACATAAAAGTCGTCGATTCACTTTACACACAGATTTATCATTACATTTATTAACTGCAACATCGATATTAATAATATTGATTCCTTCACTCCTGCACAATTCATCTTTTGCATAGATCATTACTGCACCAATTATCTCCTATCTGGATCGATACACAGCTCTGCTTCATTGCTTACTTCTAAATTGAAACTCAGATTCAATTCTCTCTTAGATTGATCGATTGTTAAATTATGAATCTTCTCAAATATGTGAGTGACTTTAAAAGTAAATATGTCTAGCTACTAATAATTCGATTTAGAATTCCATGACCATTCCATCAATGGCATTGATCCATTACCAATGTCTCATTGCAGATTCAAATAATTATACAATCTTATAATTCATCATTTCTATAACCAATTTTCGTCCATACAATAATTGACTAATTAAGGCGCATGATTCAAAACAAACACTTTCATATAAAATGAACTTACTTACAGCAACATTCCTTCCTTGGCCTGATTTCCAATCGTTGGCCCTTTACAATTGCCAGAAGACTTCCAAGTAGAACCCTTGTTCTCTACTCACACTCTCTCTCTGATTTCAATGCCTTTGAGGCTTGATAATTTATACAATTTTAAAAATGATCTAATTTAATGCTCAATCCCTTCAACTTCTCAACAAAATCCTAAAATCACTCTTCAACCCCTAAGGATCCTCTCTCACCCATAATTAATGGAACTAATTTCTAAATTAATATTTAGAAGAATCTCTCAATCCCTTTACATCCTCAACTATTCAATCCTCTCATATTCTCAATTATTTAAAATATTTAATTAAAAATACTCAAAACCTACTCAAATCATTTCTAAAAATCTAGCTCTTAAAAACCCCTAAGTTTTAATACAAAGTAATTTTTTTTTTCGAGCTAATGCTCCTGCATCAAAATCCAACTGGTCTTTGATCCTTAACACATAAACACTATAATTTCGAATTTCCAATGAGCGTTTTAATTCTCTGCCTGACGCGCATCCACATCTCTTCCATTTCATATTAAAACTTTAATTTTGTGATTTGATCCTCACCATCCGATTCCTCCTTTGGAATTATTCTAAGTATTTTATGCCTAAGTCGACTTCTTCTCTTTCTATGACCACTGTTACTCTGCATCTTCGCTCTCCTTCCTCAACTTTATTCAGTTTTTAAAAGTGCTAATCTCTCCTGAGCTCATTCTTTTGTTTGTTATTCACCCCAACATGGGATTATCACTCTTGCTGCATGTTCACAACTTGCCCTGCATTCACGATTATGCCTATGGTGTTTTGCTGCCTTTGCTCCCTTTTTGCCTTAACTTCCTTTGTTGCCTTTGCTTCTTTGCTGCCTTTGCCTTTTTGCTGCCTTTTCTCATTTGCCACCTTTTTTCCTTTTCTGCCTTAACTTCCTTTGCTGCTTTTGTTCCTTTTATTATAAAGTTTCTCCTCTCTACTCCTTTGCCTTTGTTGATGGTCTAATGCTACTTCTTGCCTCTCTACTACTCCTATGCCTCTCTTTTATGATTTCTTACTACATTATTTCTTGATTTTCTTCTTTGCCTTATTGCTGCTGCTTCTTTGCTCCTTTTCCTTAATGAGTGTTTAGGTGCTTCTCCTTTGTGCTCCTTTGACATCAATGAAAATATTTCGAACACCCTGTGGAAACATCATTAGCGGGAAAGAATTAGCGAAGATCTTCTTTTGATAGGTATGGGTGCACTTTTAGATACTGGGGAAAATCAATTTAGATAGTGATAGATGATTTATTAGTTCATTTTGGACCACATTGTAGGAGAAGATAAAAATGAAGTTAAATAGGTCTATAACATTCCATCCACAAACAAATGTGCAAACAAAATTTGTTAAAAAGACTTTGGTGCAGTTTTTGAGGGTTTACAATCAAAAGAATTTAAAGAATTGGGATGAAATAATGATATATATACAACACTCTTATAACAGAGAATTCCATGCTTCTACTGGTAAGTCCCCATTTGAAACTTGTTTTAAATATTTTCCACCTTCACCTTTGGATATTGCATATGAGTAGAAAGGATGAGTGAGGGAGGATCTTGTAGGGGGTGCCTTAAGGGTAGAAATATTTGTATAGAGTTATAGGAAGATACATATGCATGTACAGGAGACACTACATAATTCATAGGAAAAATATAAGACTAGTAATAATCGACAAAGAAAAAAGAGGTCATTCAAGGTTGGTAGATAGAGTATGGTTATAGTTGAACAAGGAGAGGCTATAACGTCTTAGTAAGAAAATAAAATATTTGCAGTGTTGTCAATTTGAGATACTAGAAATGAGGGATATAACACCTATAGATTCATTCTACCTCCATATATATGAATTTACTTAGTTTTGAATGTATAGAATATGAAACTTTGTGTGCCTTCGATGCTATACTAGGAATAGGAATAAGGGCATACATTATATGGAGGATTTGGCACCAGATGCTCAAGAAAAGTTGGAAAAATATATAGTTTTGTAGAATATTTCCATAACTACAAGAGAGGGTAAATATTACCATTCGAAGATGGGGCCAAAATGATAACCTCTAGGCAAGGCTAAATGGTACACCTAAGAGAAGGTAGAGGAGATATTTTCCCATTTAATTGAGTAGAATTGTTTGGGGACCAAATCCCTCCTAAAATGGGAGGGTGTGATATATATTGAATAATCATATTTATTTTCATCCATATTGATGCTTTTAGAGTGGGAAAATTTAAGGGCTCAACTCTAGGACCATTTTTAGCAGCGAGACCCATTTTGGAAAACTAGGGTTTGAAACATTATGGGAGCACTTTGAGGAATCAAATGACATTTTTGGGTAGTAAAACTTTAATGCATTACCACCACACATTTAAGTCCTATTATAAACATATATACCATTCCAATGGCACAAGAATCACCTCAATCAAAGTCTGTATGAAAACGTTATGCTACCTACAAGTTGGCCTTCCCTTTTTGCACACCCTAATTTCAAAGGATGCCACATTAGCCCCCATTATTTATGGAAAATGGGCTAACTGTGTGATCATGGTGAATAATATTCTAGAATATTCCATATAGTAATTATAGTTAAGAGTTGAAGGAGTTAAACCTAACCACTAGCAGGTTATCGGGATTTGTTATAACCAAGCCAATAAGAGGAAAAGGGGTTCCATTATTTCAATAGGATTTTGTTCCATAGATGCGTAGAGTAACCAAGAGGGATAGGGAGAGAGTACATGCAAAGGATTTGAACACTATAGTATCCCATGGGATGTAGGACTTACTTCATTGTACTTGCATCCATTTTCTATTCATGGAAAGAGAGAAGAGAGACCTCACCTTCTAGTTGAGTTTTCTCTCGAAAGGGCTTCCCAGGTTATATCTTATATCAATAATGGCTTGTGTATTTTTATTCTTTTTCTGTCTATTTTATTTATAGTTATAATTTTCATCATTACACATTTAATAGTGATTTACAGATCCAAAATTCTAAACAAAAATAAACATTCATACTGTAGATTTCAAATTTTCAAGTATAATTTTATAAGATCTATTATGATGTACTATCTAGTGGAATATCCACAATAGTTTATGAATCAAAAACCATAATATAAAAATGTAAAAAGTAGTAAGAATGCATTGGACTCTATGTTTAAGAGAATTTACTTACTATTGTAAATATACATGAGCATAAAAGGAGACTAGAAAACGATATTCCTTGCTAGTTTTCCCAACTAGAATTCTAGGGTGAAATCTTTGTTTTTATAACTATGTATATAATTGGTCTCTTCAACAATGTTTTTCTTTACTTAAATTATATCATAAAAGTAATATATAATAAAAATTAATGGTTTATCATTATAAAATAAAGATAATGCTTTTTAATTTCTACAAATTGATTAAAGCATATGTTATTGAATCACATTGGCCATAGTTTACATGATTACAGGTTATTCAATTTTTCTTCTTTTGCATCATCCCTATCTTTGTTTATACAATACTCCAATGTTTTACAAACTTTTATTTTTTCTTTTTTTATGGAAGATCCCTAGTAGCATAGGGTATTATATATATCTTGGAGCTAAAATATTAGTCTATTTGTTTGGTGTGGAGTCTGATTATCTTCCTAATTTCGGGGTCTTGTTTCAATAGCATTTTGATCCCAGTGCTTTGCGGGGGTTTGGGGGAAACACCCTTGAAAGATTTTTTTTATAAGAAAATTGCCTTGTAAAATATTGCAATTTCATAGTCAATTTGGACCATTCATTAAGTATAAGGTATGTCGGTAGAAGTTATGTTAATTTAGGGTTTTTTCACTGGAAAAAAACCCTCGGTTTATATGAGGGAATTATATTGCGGTTATGTATTATACTATGAGAAGAAGAGAGGAGACTTTGTGAGAGTGAATACTAAGTTACAATAGAGGTGTTTTAGGTTGTATCCCTTCAATTTTTTGGATAATATGAAAGGAAGGACTAGATATTTCTCCATGGATGTAGCCCAGATTGGGTGAACCACATATATTTTTGTCTATCTTGTTTTATGTTCTTTTTTTTTGTTTCCAATATTTTCATTTCATTTATTAGTTACTTAATTTATAACAACTGGAATATGATCCAAAGGTATATTTGGTTGATAAACATGTAGGAAATAAGGGTTCCTAGTTCAAGTGGGAGTAATAGTGGAAGATAATAGGTTTAGGGTTGAGAAATTTAATGACCAAAACAACTAGCTATGGAAGATAGAAATGGAGGACTATTTGTATCATAAATATATTTACCTACCATTGAGTGGAAAAGCAAAGAATTTGATGACTATGATGGAGGAAGAATGGGATATTCTTAATATAATGGGACTAGGAACAATACGACCGTTCCCAAAATCATTGATGGCCTTCAACATTTCAAAGGAAACAACAATAAAATATCTAATGAAGGCGTTATCCAAAATATATGAAAATACCTCGGCCTCAAACAAGGTATTTTTGATAAAGTTCTTATTTAATATGAAGATGTGAAAAGGTTGATATGTTTTTGATCATTTAAATGAATATAACATAGTTACCAGTCATTTACGTTTTGTAGGGGTAGATTTTGATGATGAAGTTAGGGATTTTTTGTTTCTATGGTCATTGATAGAAATTTGGAATAGCCTAGTCATGGTTATTAGTAATTATGTCTATATATCTAGTAATTTAAAGTTTAATAATGTGGTTTTTCTATCCTTAGATAGGAAATGCGATGGAAAATCTCATGTGAGACATTAGGTAATTATTTGACTGCAAAGACTAGGAGGAGAAAATTAGAGAGAGGAAAGAGCTGAGGATATCATAGTAAGTCAAGGAAAGGAAGGTATAAATATAGAATGGGGATTTTGTGCTATAAATGTGGGAAGAAAGGACACCTAAAGAAATATTGTAAGTTTGGAAGGGAAAACAAGGAGATGGACAACAAGAGAACAATTAGGAAGTGAATGTAATAGGTGAAGTGTTTCAAGATGCTTTGATTATTTCATTGTAAAATGTTATTGATGCCTAGGTGGTAGATTTATTCTTCATTCCATGACACACCCCATAGGAAACATGTTAATGACTATCTTCAGGAAGATTTTGGATATGTTTGTTTGGTGATGATAAAACTTGTAAAATTATTGGAATGGATAAGTTACTTATAAAAAAACATAATGGAAACCAGTGGCCACTAAAGGAGATAAAACATGTTCGATATATAAACAAAAATATAATGTCAACAGGGTAGTTCAGAAGAGAAGGTTGTGTAACAACATTTGCAGAAAAAACCTGGAAGGTCACTAAAGGAGCCCTGGTAATAGCAAAAGGAAAAAAGGTTGGTACATTATATTTATGCAATCATATTTCTAATTATTTTATTTCTTTAACCTTCATAGAAGAATATATTACATTGTGGCATCATGACCTTGGACACAGTGGGAAGGTAATGAATATTCTTCACTCAAGAAATTTGTTGTCAGGTTTGGAGGGGTTTGATTTGGATTTCTATGAGAATTATGTTTATGGAAAACAAAATAGAGTTAGATTTATCAGAGTTGGGAAAGAAAACAATAATGAAAAACTAGATCTTGTACATATATATTTATGGGTACAAAATCAGGTATCATCTCTCGGTGGCTCTCATTATTGCTACTTTTATTGATGATGCAACTAGGTTTATTTTTTTCAAAATGAATATGACGTCTTTGATACCTTTAGAAAATGGAAATATTTGTTTGAGAATGAGAAAAGAAACAAAATGAAGTATGTTAAATCAAATCATGGAAGTGAATATTGCATCAAGGATTTTGATAATTACTTTTCAGACCATGGAATTCATAAAGAGAATATATTTTTGGGAACACCATAAGAAAATGGTGTTTCGTAAAGGATAAATAGGACAATCATAGGAGATTAAAAGGTGTATGAGATTACATGCAAGATTTACCTTACAATTTTGAGTAGATGTTGTGGATATTGTTATTTACCTGATAAATAGAGGGCCTTCTAGTTCCTTGCATGGTGGTATTCCAGAGGAGGCATGGACATGTAAGAAGGTAAACTACTAATTTATAAATACTTTCAGTTGTAAAGCATGTGTCCACATTAATAAAGAAAACATAAAAAAACTTAAGGAAAAATTAAAGAAGTGTACCTTTATTGGATATGGTGTTAATGCTTTTTGTTATCACTTATATGATTATGAAAAGAATAAAATCATTAGGAGTAGAGATGTGGTATTCAATGAAAGGGTCTAATATAAAAATTAATTGCAGATAAAGAAACAAGAAAAGGAAAACACAAAATGTGTAGTGCTTGATGAGATCACAAAAAATTAAAATTAAAATGTGCTAAAAAACCATAATGATCAACCAAAACAACAACACCAACACCAACAGGCACCTCAAACTCTTGCAAGTGTTGTTACAAGATCTAATATATTAAGTAAAACCCCTGAATGATCCTCTCCTTCATTACATTATGTATTTTTGACTAACTTTGGTGAACCAAAAGGATAAGATGAAGTAATGAAGGTAGAAACAAAAAAAAAGTGGGAGAAATCCATGAAATAAGAGATGGACTCCTTTGTACATAATCATATTTGGGACTTCAAGTTTCCTGTAAGTAAAACAAAATTGGAGAATAAATGGCTTTATGGGTTGAAGGAAAAAGATGGAGGTAAAAAGAGGTACAATTCTAGAATTTTTGTGAATGGGTTTGCATAAAAGAGAAGTATATACTTTGATGAAATATTTTCTCCTATTATTAAAATGACTTCAATCAGAACTTTTTAAAGTCTAGTTGTAGTAGAAAACTTGCATATTGAACAATTAGATGTAAATACAACCTTCCTCCATGGGGATTTGGAGAAAGAGGTTTATATGTAGCAACCACAAGAGTTTGAGCTGAAAGGGAAGGATAAATTGGTGTGCAAGTTTAAGAAGAGATTATATGGCTTAAAACAAGCTCCAAGGAAGTGGTATCCAAAATTTGATAAGTTTATATCAGAACAAGGTTATACTAGATGTCATTCTGACCATTTTTTTTATATTAAGAAATAAAATTATGGAAACTATATTATATTTTCATTATATGTAGATGGTATGCTTCTTGCATGTTCTAACATGCAGGAAATAAATATTCCCAAGATAAAATTGGCCAATACATTTACAATGAAGGATTTGGGCATTGCAAAAAAAACTCTTGGTATGAGAATAACTAGAGACACGAAAAGTCACAAATTAACATTTTATTGAAGAAAATACATAGAAAAGGTGTTGAAAAGATTTAATATGCAGAATGGAAAACTAGTTAGTACATCTTTAGTTATCCATTTCAAAATAAGGACATGTGTCCCAAGACTCGGGAAGACATAGATTATATGTCTAAAGTTCCATATGCATCAACAATTAGAAGCTTAATGTATCCAATGGTGTGCACAAGGATTGATATTACACATGCAGTGGGAGTTGTGAGCATGTATATGAACAATCCAAGAAAAGAACATTGGATGGTAATGATGTGGATTCTCATGTATTTTATAGGTAACACTAATCAAGCATTATGTTTTGGAGGTTCAAACATTTTTCTACAAGGATATGTCAATTCAGGTATGGTAGGTGATAAAGATAACAAGATGAGCACCATAGGGTATGTGTTTACTGTAGGTGGAAAAATAATAAGGCGGTTTTTTAATATTCAAAGGATTGTTGCAATTTTTTTCCCAGAAAAAATCAGCAAATTTCTTTTAATATTTTAATGAAAAGTTACATTAGTACATGCATATTACATTCAAGATGCCCAAAGGGCATGTGCGCTCATGCACACCACGTAGCAAAGCTACCTAAATTTACAAGTTGCCAACATGGCTGGTTCACACTTTCCTTTTCTCTTTTGGACAATCTACCAATTTCCTGAGTGCAGAGAGGAAGGAACCAAGGCCAGCTCAATGTTCCTTACATTATTTTCATTTTCAGAATCTAAACTTTTGGATACATGCACTCTCTTGTCTGCTCTTGAGCTTACATAATAACGAGCTTCAGTTGGCATTACGTCCTCCATTGGATGTGCCAGTTGTACTATCGTGCTTGTGCCTAGGGGATCTTGTACTTCTTGTTCTGGGCTCCCTAGCTCGGTTGCCGACTGTTCATTCTCATTTTGGATGGGTATTTATCATTTGTCTTCTGTATCTTGCTTTGGTCCTCCTGATGGAAAATGCCATCCTTTGGTTGCTTTCCCTGTTTTCTTCTTCTTCCTGTTTTCTCTTTTAGCATCTAGGCATGTATTTTGTAAGTGAATAATTTTCTTGCAAATCCTGCATCTAAATGCAATGTTTTCGTAGTCTAGGTGTTGCGTCCATTTATTTTTATTATGTATCAAATGGATGCTTTTTGGAAGCTCTTTGCTGAGATCCACTTCCACATAAATTCATATGAAAGTGAAAATTATCTCCTCCAATATTTGGATGTTTGTTTTGATATATCTCCCAAGGCTGTTCCCAATTCCTTCTAAAACACGTTCATTCAAGAAATGTAGCGGAAGATTATACAACCAGAACCAGTTTGGCATTCTAGTTATCTCCATCGTGTTGGCATCAAAATATGGGAACCAAGGAGTGATAAAGAGTCCAGTAGAACCCCATAACCATGATCCAGCCTTCAGAATGATATCTCTAGCTTCCTATGAGGGGAAATTTACTATAAAGTATCCCTTGGAGCATAGAGGGATATCACAGTCCATAGTGTAGTTAGTAAATATTGAGTGGAACAACTCCATTGGTTTTGGCCAATAGAAATTAAACCTGCAAATTATTTCCTTTGATTCAAATGTGGATCGGTATTCTTCGATCTCTGGTGCCTCTATTTTCAGTTCTGGCTTGGAGTTTAGTTGTTCCAATATTTATGGTTTTGGGGTGTTCTCAACTAGTTTTTATAGTGTTGTTTTGTTTTTCCCCTGAAGAACATTCCTATATGAGGGGCCGATTGGAGTTTTCATTCTGGAGGTATTTTCTCCCCTCCTGGTTTCATGGCCTCTGTTTTGTTTCATTCTAGCAGACGTATTTACCCCTGCTGCTCCACCTCTGAGTCTTAAGTTCAGTATTATGGAGGAGTTTCTTTGGACATTACAGTCTTTTAACTAAGTTCCTTCCTGCAATACCTTCCCAAAAAAAATCAGACTTTGATTTACAACCATGATACTTGTAGCAAGGTAGATATTTTGCTTCAGATCTGAATCCTGTACCCAAATGATTTTAGATTTACTTGCTAAGGATTTTATGAAGATCTGAAAACGAATCCCAAATTTAAAGCCCCTTCCTCGTTCTTCTGTGTTGGAGTTTTTTGTGGTTAGCCCCCTGCAACCAAATCTACCACAGGACTATCTCAAAATCCAAAAATATTTGTGACCGCACACAGGGGGATACCTGGGTGAGGGCATCCTTGCTCCACCCCTACGGCCTATGGCGCGAAGAGATAACAAGGGGATTCCTCTCCCTTACTGCCCACACAGTGATCAGAAGCCTACATTCTTCAGCCTTCCAAAAAATGCACATGACTATATTGGAGAGACTAGTAAATTCATTGCAAAGAGAAATAACTACCCAAAAAAGGTGGGACCTTCGGATCCAAGTAGACCCAAACATGTTTGGGAAGAAATCATTACCGATTGTGCTGCATCATGGCGTCGACCTGTGTGTGAGGTCCAAAAGGGCTCCACACCTTATGGCAGCATCCTCTGCGGTCGATCCATTCCTCCCCTACCGCTTTAGATAAAAAGGCCCCCCTGCTAACGCTGTTGTCACCGACCCATCCACCCTGGGAGAACCGTACCCAATCATGCAGAACCTTGATAGAAAATTTCTCAAGAGGGTCGCGATTGTTCTATATCTAATGGTGGGAGCTTCCACCACCAAACCATCACTGCAATCCGTCTTTTCTGAAATCGGAGCACCATTCTCTGCATCAACCCAAAACCCACGAGATCCATCGTCCCTAGCCCTAATTCAGTCATCGAAGGGCAGCAAGAATTCTTGCAGAGTATTTATGATACTGGGGTGCCAGCATATTAGTCATGGGATCAGGGAAAATGAGCCATTACCTAGATCCAGACCCTCGCAGGCGATGGAGGCGCAGACGTGAGGAGTCGTTGTTGCCCGAAATTGTAAGCTTGACCTGGAAACCCTCGCACTTCTACAGTCCATTTTTCTGAAACCTAATGTAGCGTACTCATGCCAGTCGTTATCCAATTCTAAAGGATTGTTGCACTTTCAACAATAGAAGTAGAGTATGTTGCTGCTACATATGCTAATAAATAAATTATTCGTTTACAAAGGCTTATGGATGAATGGGGAAATAATTAGGAAATTATAAGGTTATACAATAATAGCTAGACTTTCATTCACTTGCAAAGAACTAAAAATTTCATTCTAAGACCAAACATATACAAATTAGGTACCATTTCATATGTTAAGATTTGGAAGATGGAAAATCTAAGCTAGAAAATATACACACTAGCAATAATCCCACAAATACATTAAAAAAGGTAGTAACCAGGGAAAACTGAGTGTGTGTACAATTTCAATTGGACTTCAAGTATGATGGTAAAAATGATAAACAATGAATCCAAGTGGAAGAATTGTCCAGTAAGTGAAGGAGCGGTGGAGTAACTATAATCAGTCTCTAAGAGGGAGATAGTTGGGTTTGGAGCCTAATTATCTTCCTGATTCAAAGGTATTTTTTTAACCATGTTTTTATTCTCTTCCTTAGCATAGGTTATAGGGCAACACCCCCGAAATATTTTTTTTTTAGAAAAATTCCTTGTAAAATATTGTAATTTTGTAGTCAATATGTACAGTTCATCACACAAAATATCTCACAGTATAAGTTATGTTAATTTAGGTTTTTTTCCCTAGAAGGAAACCTCAGTTTATATGAGGGGATTGTATTGTGGTTATGTATGTTTTGTGAGAAAAATAGATATAGTGTGAGATAAAAGATGAAGTTACAATGGGTGTATGTAGGTTGTATCCCTTTAGTTTGCTGGATAATATAAAATGAAGGACTAGTAGTTTCTTCGTGGACGTAGCCCAGATTGGGTGAACCACATATATCTATGCTTTCAATATTTTTGTTGCATTTCTCTTTTATTTAATTTATAACACCATTTGAAAAATATGAATGATAGGAGAAGATATATGATAAGTTTGAATAGATATGGAAAGGAGGATAAGTTTAGAAAGACACTAATCAAGCAAGAACCAAAAGTAAAAATACATATATCACTGACCATTAAAGAAGGAAAAAAACCAAAAAATTAGAATCTAGTAGTAATGATGAATGAAATCAATAAAAAATGTGTAATGTAACTATTATAACATTATAAGTTTAAACATATTTAATGTGTGTGATATACTAGTAGCATAGGTCTATCTTAATTCCAAATCTACTAAGCATTGAGAGAAATAAAATCTTTGAATATGCAAACCTCTTTTTGAGTGAAAAACTTGAGGAAATGCTTTCAGATCTAGAGTTTTGATTCAAGAGACCTGAGGTTCAGATTGATCGATGCTACTTATCTATAATATTATTTTTATTTATATAAGTTTTACATATCTATATATAGAATTACTCTTATCTTTCATTTTAATAAAACTTTGATAATACATAGAGTTACAATTCTATGGTGCATATTTCTTTGACATGTTTGATGATATATACAAAGTGATAGAAATGTTTTTAATGAGAAAAAATATCATCTACATTCAATTCCAACAAGGGATAGTGTTCTCTTTGTAGAGTTTTGGAAGAGATCTAGGTTCCCAATTAATATAATAGATATGGACTCCCTTGAAAGGGAATGGTTCCTTTCTTTACTTCATTGTCAACTTTCCAATAAGGAAAATATTTCAAGGCATGTGAAAAGGTGGAAATTGTGAATCGAAAAAGAGGAAATGATAAAATGGAATAAAGTTTTTGATGGCTCTTCTAAGAATAACCTAGGGGTGGTAGGAGTAAGAGGGGTAAATATAAACCGTGATGGAAATGTATAAATAAAGTATAAATGGGGGGTTGGTACAATAACAAAATTTTTAGTAGAGGCTTTTGAATTACTGCAAGGGCTCCTATTGGTCAATGGATTGAATATATTGGAAAGGGGCCAGGTCAACCTCAAGCCCATTTCCAATCATTGGATAGGAAGTGTGGCATCCTTTTATATATGTCATGGATAGTGTGGCCCATTTAACAATGAAAACACTATTTTTATGAGGAAATTTCACAACATAGGATTGAGGAAGTACCTTTCCAGCCAACCTTCGTGAATACTTTTCTTTTTATATCTACAAGGAAACTTCGTAATTTGAGCTTTCTCCCAACTATTATACATATTTTTCCAATGAGCCGTGTACTATGTGGGTGAGGGATTGTCACCTATTCAAAGCCTTTGCTCTCTCACCGTGATGAAGAATGAAAGGAACTCATGGTGGTAATATGCAGGGGAGCTTTGTGGAGGCCAATGAGGTGAGGACTTGGGCTAAGTCACTATAAAATTAAGGAATACTAATGATTACAAAATAAAATATAATGGAAGACTGCCTACAGCTTAAGTACATGAAAGATATGAACGCTCTAAGGAAAATCTTGGAAGATTTGAAGGTAATTTTGCTTCAACATATTTATGTTTTTCATAATCACTGTAATGAAACCCCCATAGGGATAGATTTGAATGATCCTCCATTGAGGGAAGAACAATGAAATGTAGAAGAGGCTTCTTTAGTATTTTTTCATGCAATGTAAACATTGCTGGATTTTATGGGTCTTTTAGGTATTTTATACATCCAAATACACTCCTCCTTTTAAGCTAGCAAGTGTGTGCATACATAAGAAAAAAATAAAGAAATACATGAGGTTATAGGTATAATTGGCATATTAGCATACAAATATTGAATTTTATAGGTTTATAATTAAATTTAATAATTTTTTATATGTTTAATAATTATAGAATATAATATATATTGAATTTTATAGGTTTATAATTAAATTTAATAAATTTTTATATGTTTAATAATTATAGAATATAATATTTATAAACTTAAATCATTATTATTTAAATTTATTTTACTGTGATGTTCATATTATGACTTTTTTTTGGAAAAAATGTTTGTAATTTTATTAATATAAAAAAAATTAAAATATAACAAATTGACTTGAATCTATTTATTATTTTTATCTTATTTATTTTTATTTCAATTAAAGTTACAATATATTTTGTTATATTATTTTTGATTTAATATTTCATTTTATAAACAATACAACATCTTCACTATATTAAACTTCTTAACACTATATATATGTATACATATGTATATGTATATATTAATTTTCTTTATATATATATATATATATATATATATATATTAATGATTTAGTATTATTTTATAATAATAATGATAAATAAATATTATATTTATTTTAATATTAAATTTATTTATTATTATTATTGATTTTTTTTTTTTTTTTTTAATGATTACGACTCGGTACATCCTCTTTCTCTTCACAAATTGTTGTTTTTTTTAATCTACTTAAATTCTACACAACTTTTCTGCTCTCATGCATGTCTTGAAAATTAACTTGGATATGGGTTTCCAAATGACAATGATAACTCACGTTATTGTGATATTTAATATTATTTTATAATAATAATATTATATTTATTTTAAAATTAAATTTATTTATCTTTATTATTATTATACTATGGTTTTATTGTATATATATTTTTTTACAATTAATGTTAATATTCATTAGTTTGTTTAACATTCTAATTCAGATTTATGATTTATGAAAGAATGAAATGAAATACAAATATGAGCATAAACACCAATGAAAACAAAATTTCAATTCATTAATAACAAAATATTGAAAATTGTACACATGTAAAATGAAAATAAACTAGCTCAGATGATGGTAATTTATCTTTGAGAAAAGATGTGGCGGCTACATGCCCTCTGAATTGTGTTATAATGAGGCTCCAAAGCCTATTTATTACTGAGAAACAATGGAAGTTCTTAAATATCCAAAAATCCAACCCTAGTATCAAAATTATGTTTTGGCCCCGGTAGACTAAATTGGTACATCAAATTCCCAGGTCCTAACTTTGACATATGATATTAAAGTACAATACCTTGTTAAAAATATATATCCGAGGAATACTTTCGAGTGCAAGAGGTTGCTCGTTTCCAAAAACACATTCGTTTAAGACCTCAAAACGGCTCCAAAAGTTCATGACCTAAAAAATTGCCAAAAATAATAAATTGTGCTACAATTAAGGAAATTGAAAAACACAGTAATAAGCTTCAAATGGAATAAGCTCCAAAAGTTCAGGACTCTAAAAACTGCCAAAAATAATAAATTGTGCTACAATTAAGAAAAGTGAAAAAAACAATAATAAAATCAAATAAAATAAGCTACTACCCATCAATATACACCTAAATCATATTCATTTTTTATTCACAACATTTATTCTTCTACTTAAAAAAAAAATAACAAATAAACATAAATTTAATAATAATCTCTTAATAATCACAATTCCATAGCATACTTACTTACACAAAGTACACACGATTTTCCATTTCCCAACTTATTTAACTAAAAGTACACACGATTTACGTTTTAAAAAAAGAAGGATGTTTTAAAATTAAAAATTACTGCATATTAATTTATTTTTCTATATTTCATAAAAAATAATTTAAATCTTACATATTTTTTATTCTAATCTAATTAAGCAATTCCAATTAAACTAGTGCAAGTTATTCCATGCTCCACCAAGAATAATGTACTTTCTCAATAAAAAAATTCATATTATTCTGAAATATAAGTGACTCCATATATAACCTACCTCCCTAACCCAAACTCTTTATTATTTTAATATATATCTAATATACAAAATAGATAGCTCTATGAGTAACAGGTTGATATAACTTTAATTAATCTAGTGGTAATGTATTTTTTATTGGAAGGGTGATCATTCATTTTCATTGTTGGAATATTTCATCTATTTTAATTCTATATTTTTAAATAAAATATAATCTATTTTTTAAAATAAAATATTAATGTTTTTTAAATTTTAAATTTTTTAAATTATTAATTTTTTTTTTAAATTTTAATTTAAAGAAAGAAATATTTTTTTTTAATTAATCTAAAATTAAAAATGAATTTACATTGATTCTCAATATAAGTTAAATTAGAAAATATGACAGCATCATTTTGATTAAAAAACAAAATTAAAATATTATTAAAATATTTTAATAATAAAACATAAATGACACATTATTAAAAAAAATAGTAATAAGATATTTTTATATTTTTTATTAAAATAAAAACATATTTTTTCATTAATCATATTATTTCCAAACTAAATAATTAGAAAAATTACACATCTCACCCGTATTTTTTTCATTATTTTAAAAATATAAGCATGTCAGCTTAACATAAAACCTATCATAATCGAATGAGAACAAACATAAAACCTAATCTTAATTTTAGATATACACAAAGTGACCTTTTATTCGTAAGAAAATACTCTTAACACGCAGGATTGATGATTGATTGCTCTCACAAGTTTTGTTCGAGCAACTGAAGTATCCAATGAACGCCTCTAATGAAGTCAGACCAGGAAATCCGGATATAGATGCCATAAAACAGGCATGAAAAATACTCGCCTCATAAAACAACTTATGAATTAATAACGTTGACATTGAGTAACTGTATATACACAACTGGTACTGTAACTATACCCTTTGAAATAAGTTGTCTTTTCATTTGGAGTTGAACTTAGGATTTCCTATCCCCATTGATGGTACCGTCTTTCAAGATCCTCCACCTCCACAGCCACTTCCACCGCCTCCTCCGCAACCACTTGCATTCATTTGAGGAGGCAGCCACTTTCACTCATTTTTATTTCTCTATACTATTATAAATATTTAAAAAAAAAAATTAAATAAAATCTTCATTTTTTATTTAATAATTATTAAAAATTTAAGTGAAATTCTAGAAATTAAAATAAACACAATGTAAATAATTTGATTTTGGTTAAGCTTAGAAGCTTATTCTACAAGCTAGTGTGAAAGCTATATGTAAATATGTCTGTACTCAATTTGGAGTTGACACATATTTCTCTTAAAATAAAAATAAAATATTCTCTAAATAGAAAAACAATGTTAAATAAGTTTTTTTTTCTTCTTATTAATATATTTTCAAGTATACACCAATATTAATTCACATTGAGATATCTTATTAATAATTCACATTGTATATTTATTATATATAACATTAAAATGTTTTTTTTAATGTGTTTCTTCCTAAGAGGTTACAGGTTGAGTATGTATGTCTTTTTAGACTCAGCAAGAGCATGTATGCCTTCTTAGAGTTGGAAGTAAAATAGTTGTGTGGAGATGGGTTCATTGTCCCACAAAAAGGAAGTCTCATACACCAATTTGGTATCTAATCGCTGTGTGGAGATGGGTCCCTTGTCCCACAAAAAAAAAGGTCCTTAAAATTGTGTGTATATATATATATATATATATATATATATATATATATATATATATATATAAAGTTTTACCATCTGTTTTTTTGAGTTCCACATTTTTACAACTCATCGTATTTGAAAATATATGAAAATATTTTAATTTTATACCTATAATAAAATATCCAATATGGATTATAAAAAAAATATTTTAATATAAATTAATATTGAAATATACTTAAAAATATATTAATAACAAAAAACAGTTTTAATGTGTGTTAATAAAACACTATGTAAAATTTTTTACATATTATTTTAAAAAATTATGTATATATAATATAAAACTACTCAAAAAAAATATTTTTTATGGTTAAAATTTTTTTAGTGGTTTTAGTATTTATAAGTTTAATTTATTTTTGGGTATATGTTTTCTTTTAATGAAATCTAGCAAATTTTTTTTGGACTAGCAAATCTAGCAAATCTAGCAAATTTACAAGTTTAACATGTGTAATCTCTATAACATTAAAAAATACAATTTAAACAATGAAAATTACATATTACTTTTTTTACATTCTAAAAGAAAATTGCACGTACAAAAATTTAATACATCTTTACTCATATTCAATTTTTAGACCCTGGACAGTTCCCTATCTGTAACATTCACAAACAAAAATCATGAATAGTAAATAAACACATAAAAAAAAAATTTATTTACATCCTCCACAAAATAATTAAAACATTAAACACATTCCATTAACCCCATAATCAAGGCGCTTAATCATATTCATTTTATAAACCATGGTTTTTAAACTCCACAAAGCAAATTGTAAGGTTTGGCCTCGGCTATGATTTATTAACTATAACATTTCACATGATCTACGGTCACGAATTGAATGTGATACAGGTTAACCACCTGTCTTGATTCCTCCGTAGTTTCACTTCGGATGTCCGTCCCACCAGACTTGATCGTCGGTCTAGTTGGCGATAGACTTTGCCACTTGGCTCTCAGCCCATTCGACAGGTAACGATCTCCTGTAGATCTCTGTAGTTGTGGTACAGGAAGTGTTAAATTATTCGCCAGGTATCATAAATTCCCATAGCGAATCTCGGTGTGCACGAGGGAATTCCCGCGGTTATTCCGATGTATCAACTTGGCGTAACATTTCACCGCCTTTCCACTTGCCTCAGGGTTTCGCTGGGTTCCGGCAGGAGGAATTTCTTCGAGGGTTTTTCCAGGTAAATGGCCCTGTTCGCTTCCAGAGATATCAACCTTCTGGCTTCATTAATGTTTTTGCGTTTCTTGCTAGTTTTCTTGTCTCTGTTTTCAAATTAATTCCATCGGAAGAATGTTAACGAGGTTTTCTGGTTTGTTTGATAGGTGGACCGGAGTCTCTGTCCAACCCTATGTTCAGCCCTTGCCGTTGATTCTTCCGCAAATCTTTGTTAACCTTCTACAAGTGAGAAAATTGAACGAACTTCGAAGTCGCTCCTCCTTCCGACTGGATTAAGTAAAACAAATAGAGCAGAGTCTAAATTTTCCCTTTTCAAAAATGTCTCGATACAGAGGAGGTTTACGCGAGAGAGATTCCGGACTCCAAATCGAAAGGTAGACATATAGAGTTTACCCTACCGACTCTCTCATTCTCGCGGAAGTTTATGTTTTCGTTTTAAAGTTTTTCCCTTGTTAAATTTCTGACATTGTTCCAGTTTATGCTTACAGGTTTGCTCACAACTTGGTATCCGCATTCCCCGAGTCTTTCGAGCTCGTTTCCTTCAGCGTTTAACGAAGCTTCTCTCGACTTGCAGGTACTTCCGACTGTGTAATGGTTCAATGTGAAAACAGGGCTATACCGCCAGGTTCCTACTCATGGTTAGAAATTTCTAGCTTGAGCGGTTCCTTCTGGATACCATGCTCTGAGTTGGTCTTCCCAGAGATTAGGATATTGTCAAATGTATATGTACAAGTTATTTTAATAACAGCCATTCTTCTGGCTGATACTGTTTTTTTCCTTCGCACTAAAGTTACAGCTAAAAGATTACTACTCATAGTTCTGATGGATTATTCAGGGTTTCTAATACCCTAACCACTTTTAAATGTAATGTCTGTTATACAGCTAATATTAAAAGGTTTTCGCCACTATTTCCTATTGCTGATTACCGTCGTTGACATTCTATTGGATCTCTTTCTTTGAAGTTTGATCTCTCGGTGGTTTGTCTCGATACAATGTAATTTATGTTAATTTTACACATGTATTTCTTGGAAATTTCGGGTATGTGGTTCTGGCCTCTTTCCAGAGCACTCTAGCCTGAAAATTCGTTCCTAAAATTACCAAGAGTTTATTCGGAGATAAATGTGACATTTAAAGTGCATTTGTTTTTATGTCAAGTTCTGTTCGTTTACTGTACTTACATTCTTTGTTCGCATGGTTCTTTCAACTTACCAGTCGATAGATTTTGTTTTCTTTTAAAAAACTCTTCTAAACGTTTGAGTTTATCATAGGGTTTTGTTTCATAAGTCTTACTTCTGTTTTGTTAAACAATAAAGACTTGGATTTAAGTATACTTAATTTATTCGCCCTAGGGTTTACGGCACCAGTCCGCCGCCACGGGGCTGTGTATAGTTATTCCATAACCTATCACTCAGACGGGTTGCCGGTAAAACTTTCGGCTGCTCCAACCTGAAAGTGATTTTCTTTCGCCTCGATATTACAGGTTTTCATACTATAATTGTTCAACCCTGTAATCTTCGATTCCCTGGCGGGGTTTCCTTCTTACATTTATATTTATCATATACATCTTCAAGTTTATTTCTTTTATTCAGTATAAAGGCTTATCAAAATCTTTTCTTACCGAAACTCATGTTACAGAGATTTCGTTACCGGTATTATTAGGAACTTTTGCACCAAATAATAACTTCAAGTTTTCAGTGCTACATCATTAGCCTTATTACCAAAAGAATATTTAAATCCTGCAAGTTGTCTCAGAATTAACATTTTAACATCCACAGAAAATTTCCAGCATTAATACTCAACTCTCAGAACTGTATTAATAGGCCAGTCTTTATTCAATAGGGTTTTATAAACAAACTAACTACCATTGGCAACATAAAGAGAAAAACAGTAGTGAACAGAAAATTAACCTGCAACTTTCAGGATTTGGAGTTTCCAGTTACTTATCTGTTTAGAATCAGAGTTCCTCAAACTGTTGTCCACCCGACCTTCAAGGGAGGCTATGACGTCCTCCGCTTGCCCCCTAGCCTCAGAACACTGTATGGTGCCACGGGATTACAGTGGAGTATACTGCTGTGACCTCTGGAATTCCTTTCCAGTCACCAACAGCTAAATTAGCTCACACAAGGGTTCCAAAGTTATCTTCCACTGGTCTACATACCAGCTCTAGAAAATACTTTTCCTTACTAGCCAATTTTCCAGAACCCCCCCTCCTCCTCTGGATTCCAACTTTATCCACACAGGAGGGGGTAACTGTTTTCCAAATGTCCCCAACCACCATCTATTCTGAGAAACTAATACAACAGCTTAGGAGATTCTTTTTCCATTCATTGGTTTCTCTTAATAATGAAAAAAGATAAAATAAAATAATAATTTTTGTCTCAAGACATAATCCTCAAGTTTTTCTGGTCAGAATTAAAATAAACAACTTGTTTAAACTAACTAATGCTAGTTAACTTTTAAATAAGGCTGTCACATCTTCCCCCCCAGGAAGTAACACCGTCCTCGGTGTTTTTAGCCCCACTTTGGAAAGAGTTCTGGGTATGCTTCCCGCACAAATTTTTCTTCCTCCCAAGTAGCTTCGTCTGGTCCAAAGTGCTTCCACTGCACTTTCACCTGAACGACTACTCTTTTGTGGAGTTCAATTTCCCTCCGATCAAGTATGTGTAGAGGCTCTACCAGGAACTCTTCGTCCGGTTCTACCTGCAAGGCACAGAGTGATTCTAAATCAATACATTTAGAGGTATACAATTTACAAACTAGGATTATTTTATCCTTTTTCCTACCTGAATATTATGCCAATGAATTACATGTTTCTCATCATGTATGTATCGCTTCAGAAAGGATACATGAAACACGTTATGTACCCGAATGTGACTTGGTAGTGCCAATCTATAGGCTACTGGTCCGATTCTTTCCAATATTTGGAAAGGGCCACAATACCGAGGAGCCAGCTTAGCACAAGAGGTCCACCTCATAGTGCTTCTTTTAGGCTTAATTCGTACATATACGTGGTCTCCTACCCCAAATTCTCGGTAAGATCTTTTCCGGTCTGCATACACTTTTTGCCTATCTTGCGCGACTTTCAAATTTTGCCTTATTCTTTTTACCTCTGCCTCCATTTCAGCCAACATTTCAGGTCCCAACAACAATTTTGTTTCGGGACTACTCCAGTTTATAGGCGTGCGACATTGCCTACCATATAATGCTTCAAAGGGGCTCATTTTCAGAGACTCCTGATACCCATTGTTGTATGCAAAATCTACCAGATGCAAGTAGTCTTCCCACTTGGTGGGTTGCTGCATTACATACATTCGCAGCATGTCTTCCAAAATTTGATTGACCCTCTCTGTCTGCCCATCCGTTTGAGGATGATAAGCGGTGCTAAAGTGTATCTGGGTTCCCAATCCAGAAAATAAAGTTTTCCAAAACGCAGATGTAAACTTAACATCTCGATCGGAAATCACGGTGTGAGGTATGCCATGCAACCTAAAGATCTCCCTCATAAATATATCCACGATTTGTACAGTCTTATAGGTAGATTTCACAGGTATGAAATGGGTGGATTTGCTTAATCTGTCCACCACTACCATAATAGAATCATTCTGCCTCCTTGTTCGTGGTAACCCTGTGATGAAGTCCAATGAGATAACTTCCCACTTCCATTCAGGAATAGGTATAGGCTGCAATAACCCAGCGGGATGCTGATGTTCAGCTTTAACCTGCTGACACTCTAGACACTTGCTTATGTATTCAGCAATGTCCTTACGCATTCCTGGCCAATAATAAACTTTCCTTACAGCTGTAAGCATCTTCTGATATCCAGGACGACTAGCGTAATTGCTGCGGTGAAATTCATTCAGGATCAATTCTTTAAGATTAGTGCGGTTAGGCACATAAATTTTTCCGCGAAAGGTCAAAGCCTGTTCCTCACTCTCTCCAAACTTTGTTACTTTGTCTTGCTGTTTGTCATTCTTCATCTACTGCCACAGGAACTTATATTCTGGGTCACTTTGAGCTTCTTCCTTCAATTGATTCAACAGTTGGCTTTCCAACTGGTTAAAATATAGAGCAAACAGACTATGTAATTTTCGACTTAAAACGTCGGCAACTTTATTTTCTTTCCCTTTAACATGTTGAATGTCCATGTCGAACTCGCTCAGAAATGCATTCCATCTCGCCTGTCTAGAGTTTAAATCTACTTGTTTGAAATAGCTGGTCAAGCTGCTATGATCTGTTTTCAGCACAAATCTTTTACCCAGTAGATAGTGCCTCCATACTCGGAGGGCGTGGACTGCTGCAGTAAGCTCCAAATCGTAAGCAGAATACTTCTGCTTATGCTCCTTAAGCTTCCTTGACTCATAAGCTATCACTTTTCCCTCTAGAGTTAAAACTGCTCCAATTCCCTCTTTACTAGCATCCGTACAGACTTCATAGTCTTTCTCTGGGTCAGCTACCTTCAGTACTGGAGCTGTAGTTAAGAGTTGTTTTAATTTTTCGAAACTATCCTGGCATTCTTTTGTCCATCTAAAAATCTTGCCCTTCTTCTGTAACGTTGTAATGGGAAATGCAATTTTGGAGAACCCTTGTATGAATCTTCTATAATACCCGGCTAAGCCCATGAAAGATCTAATGTCTGCCACGTTCCGAGGCACTTGCCACTCCATGATGGCTTTGATCTTTTCGGGATCAACAGCTATCCCTTCAGCTGTTATGACGTGTCCCAAGTACTGAATTTCTGTTTTAAATAAATCGCACTTGCTGAATTTAGCATAGAGCTGATGCTTTCTTAGTGTTTCCAACACTATGCGCAAATGTTCCTTATGCTCTTCTTCATTTTTAGAGTACACCAGGATATCATCGATAAAAATGAGCATGAAATTATCTAGGAATCGATGAAATATGCCATTCATTAGCCTCATAAAAGTTGCTAGTGCATTGGTTAAGCCAAAGGGCAGCACAACAAATTCATAATGACTGTATCGGGTGCGGAAGGCTGTTTTGCAGATATCCTCATCTTTAATCCGAACTTGATGATATCCAGATCTTAAATCAATCTTGGAGAATACCTTAGCCCCTCTTACCTGGTCAAACAAATCGTCAATTCTTGGTAAGGGGTACTTGTTCTTAACAGTCAGCTTATTAAGCTGCCTGTAGTCCATACACATGCGCAGCGTCCCGTCTTTATTTTTAACGAAAAGGACCGGTGCTCCCCATGGTGACACACTTGGACGAATATAGCCCTTGTCTAGCAACTCTTGTAACTGTATTTTTAATTCTGTTAACTCTGGCACACTCATCCAATACAGGGCTCTTGATACCGGTGAGGCACCCGGCAGCAACTCAATAGTGAAATCAATATCCCTTTTGGGTGATAGTCCAGGAATTTCCTCTGGAAATACGTCCATAAATTCCTGCACTACAGGAATATCTTCCAGCATTGGGGCCTTTTCCTTGGAATCTGTGTATCCTACTTGAATAGCATACAGCTGGCACCCTTTTCTAATAAACTTACCCAACTGAGATGCGGTTATTGGTCGTATTTGTACCAGCTTTTTAACCCCTTGAAACATTTTCTGCGTACCATCTTGCTTTCTGAATGAAATTGTCTTATCCTTACAGTCTACCACTGTCCAATGTCTTTCCAGCCAATCCATACCCAATAACACATCGTATGATCCCAACGGTAAGATATTCAGATCTACCTCTATCCGCTGTTCTGCCACTTCCAGCACACAGTTAGGAATTTTTGCTGTTATCTTACGTTTCGCCCCAGTGGCTAACTATACTAGCCAAGAATTCCTAAATTTCTGTTCTTTCAATTTACATAACTCTACTAACTTAGGACTGATGTAACTCAAACTTGCTCTAGGATCAACCAGAATTGAAACAGGTTTAGTTAGTAATGTACCTTCTAGTTCAATCATTGTAGGTTGAAAATCAACCTGCCGATCTTCTAGCGCTGCATTGATGCGATGTACGCTACGCGCCACGTCTCCTACTGTAGATGCCTCCTGCAGATTTGCTACAGTTTCACTTTTGTTCCGCCTGGGACAATTCTTATAATAGTGAGCCTCCCCACAGCCCCAACATTGCAAGGGAGGTTTAGAGTTCTGTCCTAGTTCAGGTTTACTTGATGCTTCCGTGGGCTTCTCCTCAACTGGCCATTTGATTCTTTGATGGTTTCTCCCAAACTGCTTGCTGATTGTGTTTCGTGCTACATTTCGGAAACTGCTGTTTTTACTGCTCTTAAAGGTAGAGTTACTTTTCTGTCCTTTCTTCGGCTGCCAGCCTTTCCCCACATCACTCTTGATCTTATTTTGCTGATAACACAACCGTGCTTTTCGTATAGCCTCATCCATAGTCTGGGGATTAACAAATTCTATCCGCTCTCTCATATGAGCAGGTAGACTGCTTAAAAGTCTCTGTACCTTGGCCTTCTCTTCTCGAAGATAGGGTACATATCGCAGCAGCGAAGCGAACTTTGACACATATTCATCTATCGTCATTTGTCCCAGTCTGAGATCATGGAATTATTTTGCCTTGTCGTCATAAAATCTTTCTATCAGGTATTTATCTTTAAAATACTACTGAAACAGTTCCCAGGTTATGTCGCGTTCATCAATGATGCGCACATTCTTCACTTCTTCCCACCACAGGGTGGCTTTTTCCCGTAATTGATATATGGCCAGCCTGGCCTTTAAGTTGCTGCTGTACTCATAAACCTGGAAATATTTGTTTATATTTATTAGCCAAGCTTTAGCCGCTTCTTCTGCCTCACCGTCAAATGTCGGTGGCTTAATCTTACGAAATTCTCCTTGGAGCTCTACTTTTTGTCTTTTAAGGTCCTGCTGGCCGGACAAGTTGCCCAACTCCGCCTCTTGATAGTTCCTGTTTTTACTCCTTTGAGAGACACTCTTTTCAGTTTTGTCCTCAGCATTGTTCAGGGTCTGCTGATCTTCTGGCTCTGTTGATAGCTCTTTCTCAGCACTAGGGTGCTTTGTTCCCTGGTTCTGTCTATCTGATAAACTCTTCAGGATCTTCTCTTGATCCTGTATTAACTTCTCATTGTCCCTTCGAACTCTTATCATTTCTTCCTGAAGTTGCTGTACCGTATTTAAAAAGAAGGTAGTTTGCTGCTGCTGCTCTTCAAGCAGTCGGCTGGTCTTTTGGTGTTGTTCTACAGTTAATTGTACCCACATTTCTGGGTTCAAAACTGTGGGGATTCGAGTCCCCTCAGGTTGCGATTGGGTTGCCATCGTATTTTCTCCCCTTAGTGCACTAATCACAAGCATACTGTTAGTAGACCCTTAAGATCCCAGTGTATCAACCTAGGCTCTGATACCACTTGTAACATTCAAAAACAAAAATCATGAATAGTAAATAAACACATAAAAAAAAAAAATTATTTACATCCTCCACAAAATAATTAAAACATT
Organism: Pinus albicaulis; assembly: GCA_034641835.2. Taxonomy (NCBI): domain Eukaryota; kingdom Viridiplantae; phylum Streptophyta; class Pinopsida; order Pinales; family Pinaceae; genus Pinus; species Pinus albicaulis. The sequence goes on along the minus strand of CM076583.1, from coordinate 1,132,864,585 downwards.
AAACACATTCCAATTAACCCCATAATCAAGGTGCTTAATCATATTCATTTTATAAACCATGGTTTTTAAACTCCACAAAGCAAATTGCAAGGTTTGGCCTCGGCTGTGATTTATTAACTATAACATTTCACATGATCTACGGTCACGAATTGAATGTGATACAGGTTAACCACCTGTCTCGATTCCTCCGTAGTTTCACTTCGGATGTCCGTCCCACCAGACTTGATCGTCGGTCTAGTTGGCGATAGACTTTGCCACTTGGCTCTCAGCCCATTCGACAGGTCACGATCTCCTGTAGATCTCTGCAGTTGTGGTACAGGAAGTGTTAAATGATTCGCCAGGTATCATAAATTCTCATAGCGAATCTCGGTGTGCGCGAGGGAATTCCCGCGGTTATTCTGATGTATCAACTTGGCGTAACATTTCACCGCCTTTCCATTTGCCTTAGGGCTTCGCTGGGTTCCGGCAGGAGGAATTTTTTCGAGGGTTTTTCCAGGTAAATGGCCCTGTTCGCTTCCAGAGATATCAACCTTCTGGCTTCATTAAGGTTTTTGCGTTTCTTGCCAGTTTTCTTGTCTCTGTTTTCAAATTAATTCCGTCGGAAGAATGTTAACGAGGTTTTCTGGTTTGTTTGACAGGTGGACCGGAGTCTCTGTCCAACCCTATGTTCAGCCCTTGCCGTTGATTCTTCCGCAAATCTTTGTTAACCTTCTACAGGTGAGAAAATTGAACGAACTTCGAAGTCGCTCCTCCTTCCGACTGGATTAAGTAAAACAAATAGAGTAGAGTCTAAATTTTCCCTTTTCAAAAATGTCTCGATACAGAGGAGGTTTACGCGAGAGAGATTCCGGACTCCAAATCGAAAGGTAGACATACAAAGTTTACCCTACCGGCTCTCTCATTCTCGCGGAAGTTTATGTTTTCGTTTTAAAGTTTTTCCCTTGTTAAATTTCTGACATCGTTCCAGTTTATGCTTACAGGTTTGCTCACAACTTGGTATCCGCATTCCCCGAGTCTTTCGAGCTCGTTTCCTTCAGCGTTTAACGAAGCTTCTCTCGACTTGCAGGTACTTCCGACTGTGTAATGGTTCATTGTGAAAACAGGGCTATACCGCCAGGTTCCTACTCATGGTTATAAATTTCTAGCTTGAGCGGTTCCTTCTGGATACCATGCTCTGAGTTGGTCTTCCCAGAGATTAGGATACTGTCAAATGTATATGTACAATTTATTTTAATAACAGCCATTCTTCTGGCTGATACTGTTTTTTTCCTTCGCACTAAAGTTACAGCTAAAAGATTACTACTCATAGTTCTGATGGATTATTCAGGGTTTCTAATACCCTAACCACTTTTAAATGTAATGTCTGTTATACAGCTAATATTAAAAGGTTTTCGCCACTCTTTCCTATTGTTGATTACCGTCGTTGACATTCTATTGGATCTCTTTCTTTGAAGTTTGATCTCTCGGTGGTTTGTCTCGATACAATGTAATTTATGTTAAGTTTACACATGTATTTCTTGGAAATTTCGGGTATGTGGTTCCGGCCTCTTTCCATGGTTCCGGCCTCTTTCCATAGCACTCTAGCCTGAAAATTCCTTCCTAAAATTACCAAGAGTTTATTCGGAGATAAATGTGACATTTAAAGTGCATTTGCTTTTATGTCAAGTTCTGTTCATTTACTGTACTTACATTCTTTGTTCGCATGGTTCTTTCAACTTACCAGTCGATAGATTTTGTTTTCTTTTAAAAAACTCTTCTAAACGTTTGAGTTTATCATAGGGTTTTGTTTCATAAGTCTTACTTCTGTTCTGTTAAACAATAAAGACTTGGATTTAAGTATACTTAATTTCTTCGCCCTAGGGTTTACGGCACCAGTCCGCCGCCACGGGGATGTGTATAGTTATTCCATAACCTATCACTCGGACGGGTTGCCGGTAAAACTTTCGGCTGCTCCAACCTGAAAGTGATTTTCTTTCGCCTCGATATTATAGGTTTTCATACTATAATTGTTCAACCCTGTAATATTCGATTCCTCGGCGGGGTTTCCTTCTTACATTTATATTTATCATATACATCTTCAGGTTTATTTCTTTTATTTAGTATAAAGGCTTATCAAAATCTTTTCTTACCGAAACTCATGTTACAGAGATTTCGTTACCGGTCTTATTAGGAACTTTTGCACCAAATAATAACTTCAAGTTTTCAGTGCTACATCATTAGCCTTATTACCAAAAGAATATTTAAATCCTGCAAGTTGTCTCAGAATTAACATTTTAACATCCACAGAAAATTTCCAGCATTAATACTCAACTCTCAGAACTGTATTAATAGGTCAGTCTTTATTCAATAGGGTTTTATAAACAAACTAACTACCATTGGCAACATAAGGAGAAAAACAGTAGTGAACAGACAATTAACCTTCAACTTTCAGGATTTGGAGTTTCCAGTTACTTATCTGTTTAGAATCAAAGTTCCTCAAACTGTTGTCCACTCGACCTTCAAGGGAGGCTATGACGTCCTCCGCTTGCCCCCTAGCCTCAGAACACTGTATGGTGCCATGGGATTACAGTGGAGTATACTGCTGTGACCTCTGGAATTCCTTTCCAGTCACCAACAGCTAAATTAGCTCACACAAGGGTTCCAAAGTTATCTTCCACTGGTCTACATACCAGCTCTAGAAAGTACTTTCCCTTACTAGCCAATTTTTCAGAACCCCCCTTCCTCCTCTGGATTCCAACTTGATCCACACAGGAGGGGGTAACTGTTTTCCAACTGTCCCCAACCACCATCTATTTTGAGAAACTAATACAACAGCTTAGGAGATTCTTTTTCCATTCATTGGTTTCTCTTAATAATGCAAAAAGATCCTCAAGTTTTTCTGGTCAGAATTAAAATAAACAACTTGTTTAAACTAACTAATGCTAGTTAAGTTTTAAATAAGGCTTTCACACTATCTTACAAGTCTGGTGGTGGAAGATGAATATTTTTATTTAAATGATAAATTCTGAAATATTTAAAAAAAAAATAAAATTAACCATAATAACTTGTTTTTGAAATATTATCTAGTTTGCAATCATATTCCATTTCTAATCACATTCCATTTCTAAATTAGTGTTTTGTAGAACCACCACACTCTGCAAGTATTTTTGAAATGGAGTTTAACTTTTAGAATTACTTTGTTACATTCATTACTTTGTTATATCCGGTGCGGGTGCTGGATAACTATACATCTGCAGTAATGATAGTGATTAGAGGATATTTTGTTTTGGAAAAAAATAGAAAATCCAGTGTGATTTTGATGAAATTTAATAGAAAGTTTTGAAAATAAAAATTACAATTATCTAAAATTTAAAATATCTTATAAAATTTTTAATTCCAACATTTTTATAATCAAAATTCTATAAAAAAAAAAATATAACCAAATTCCAATGAAAAAATTCACCATCCAAATAAAATCATCACCTTATTAAAGAATCATCAGCTAAACCATCATCACCTTATTAAAGAGGGCCTCTCAATAAAATCATCACGTCATTAAACAGAGCCCTTTTTTCCCATGAAATCTGATTTAGCAGAAAGTCAAGATTCTGATCAGTCCAGAATTATGGTTATTGAATGTTTTGGTTTCAGCTAAAACAATTATTATCAATTCAAAATTTTGATGGTTACAAAACTCCAATTATTACAAGTTTTTTATCAGTCCAGAATTATGCTTGATTGAAAGTTTTGGTTCATCCAAAACAGTTATCATCCATTCAAAATTTCGACGGTTACCCATTTTTTAATTACTTTTGAAAGTTTTGATTTTGAGTTGTAATATTATTTCACTGTTCAGAAGAATTGGATTCTCATACACAAAATTTAGGTTAGGATAAGGTTATGATTTTTTTTATTGGATTCTGTCAATGTTTTCGCAAAAAGTTGTATTGGATTTTGGTTTTGTGATAAAATAATAAATTATTATTTTTGTTATTTAAAAGTTTAACTATATTTTTCTTTTAACAATTTAAACCAAAATTTACATTAATTTTTTTTAGGTTTTCAAAGCTAATCATGGTCAATAGAAAACTTTAATCTCTAGAATTATGCTCAATAGAAAACCTTAATCTCTAGTTGGTGTTTTCTTAGCTCGTCTTCTTCCCCAAAATACCATCAAATGTGGCCCAAACATCATAGATTATTCTACATGAAAGATAAAATATAGAGATATAGATATGCATGACATCCCATAAACTTTATCCATCATATTATAAGTGTTTTTTTATATCTACTCTTGAAAAAGACTTCAGTTTTGTAATCATAGTAATTCAATAAAGTCTTTTACTTTTTTTAATAGAAGTAGAACTTTCGAATTTGATTCAAAGTAATTAAATGGAGTGAGGATCATTCATATTTTTGATTTATTCTCTGAGTTTTTCAATTTTATGTAATATGTAATGAAATATTTTTCTAATATTTGCAAAGTTTTTTTTTTTAATGTATTTATTTAATTCATTTAGCTAGTCAAAACTAGGAACTAGAGTCATAAATAGAGTTAGGTATTTAAAATATAATGAGAACTCAAGCAGTATAAAAATCTAAGTGAAGTGTTCCTTCACTTCTTTAAAATAGAGTCTAACACTCCCACACTTATTCCTAAAATATATGAGTTAAACAATGGTGGTTTATGATCCCATGGTTTTGCAAACTTATGGTGGCTATAAAATGCAAAACTATAATTAATATCTAGAAATAGGACTAAAGTTTGAAGGAGATAAGGTTCCCAAAAATACAACTAAATTCGAAGAATATCATTAACAACCAAAGAATAAGCATGATTATGAATTTGTGATGGCATGCCACTTCCATTACACTACTTTGTCATTGTTGGCTGTCCTCCTACATTGTAACAACTGCTATAATAAGTCATATACTAAAAATATAAATTTTATAAATATTAATCCTCATAAATAATGGAAAATTGTACAAAAACGTACATGTACGTAATCCTCATAAACAATGGAAAATTGTAAAAAAATTTACATATACACCAAAAAGAATGAGGAAAGTAAATTTTCATCAATAAGGAATGTAAGGATACCCATTAAGTTATTTTGAGGTTTGTAATGAACCTCTTATGGTAAATAATATAATAATAGTTAAAATAATAAAATAATGAAACTACTTTTTCTATTGTATTTTCAATTTATATCTTTATAGGTTTATGTCAAGTATAATTACCTTGGATGCATAATGACGAAAGCCCGCTTTCGTATACAATTGGCAAACACCGTCTTTTCGGACTTTAAATTATCAATACGATAATTGTGATCTGTGCCAGCTCAAACTCCAGATTTGGCGATGGTTAAGTGGGTAAAACGTCGGAAATCAAACCAAATGCAATTAAGTTGGTGTGTACGTGTGATCCGTTGGTAGTGGTGACAATTTACTTCCGCATTTAATACCTGTCCCTCGAACTCTGGTTCATTAATTTCACTCCGCTTCTCGTGCCATCTATTCGCACTTGTGACTATTCCGGTTGTATTGCTATGCCGTCGTCGATTGAACTGGAGGGGGGGCTTTCTCCGACCTCTGCAAGGGTTTCTTCACACTACCATGTGTTTTATGGACGAGGTAATGGGCATTTTCTTAGATTCGGGAGGACTTTGCCCGATCTCTGTCACTTGGTCTTCAGTTACCACCAATCTCCTTCCAAATTCCTGTGATGGATTTTCTCCAACAATTGTTTGTATGTAACTCTGCTTACGGTGGTTCCCCGCTGCTTCACTTTGTTTCTGTTTCAATTGCAAGTCCTTTTCTCTGCTTTAACCGCTAACAATTTGTTTATTATCGACTTGTCTCTCTAGGTTCAGGACCGACCCGAACTCCTGTGGCTGGAAAAAAATAACAGGTATTTCTCTATTCTGATTCTATACTCTACCGCTTCTTTTTGTAGTTCTAACCCTGTCGCTCCTTCGTGAGCAGGACCGGTTGGTTTCGAACCTGATTACTTGACCCTGCACAGACTCAAATCTTCGGTGAGTTCCTCGTTAAATCTGTCTTGTTCATTTTATAGGTTTTCACTCCGTCGTTTTCGATAGCACGACACTTTACAACAAAGCTGGAACATTCTAACTCCAAGTTTTGTGAATGACGTGCAGGTCTCGTTCTCTCCTAATACTGTCTGCAAATTTCTTCTTAATCTTGTTTAACTGTGGGAAAACAGGAATGGAACTCCGCTCTCGACTTGCTGTGCATATCGTCCACTATACTGTAATCTGTTAAAAATAATAATAAAAAAAATTCCCGCCTTCCTGTATGCAATGACCTTCTCTGTTCACTTTCAATTTACAAATAAACAATTATGTTTTGCTTCACAGACTTAGGAATTACACATACATGCATTAAGATATAACAAACAACCTTCTAACTATTTTGTTGCAAGTTAACAATTTGGTTGGAACAATTCTGGTTGCAGAAGGTTTCACTTCAAACTGGTTTTAATGTCTTCGTATTCTATAGATGGCCAAAAATAAAATCGAACCCCTACATATGATTTTTCTTCCACTTAAATACCTATAGGTGCACATCAGTTTTGGTTTTCGGTTGACCTGTCAACCGAATGTTTCTAACTACATTACTAGTTTATTTTTTTTTTAAAACAAACTTCTGATTAACTAAAAAAAAACATTTTATATTCCTAGTCCTACTGCCCATGTCCAACTGACAAATAATAAAGTAATTAAAAACACAGGTTTAACAACCTGTCCATAAACACGTGCTAATCACTGAGATAGTTAACCATCTTTCGTCTCCTCCAAGCTGGATGCTCCTGCATCAGGCTCCCAGGGTGAAAAAAAGTCATGGCTCCGCTCCATGAGATCGTCGACTGAATAACTTGCTTTCTATATCTGCGTTGCGTCAAGCCACGAACTGTCCTCAATCGGACGGTTCTTCCACTTGACCAAATATCGTAGATATTCCTTCCTACGTGTGCGCTTGGCTACCTGTGTGTCGAGAACACTCTCGATCTCAAGGGGCTGTGCCGTAGGCATCTGTCTCATCCAAGAACTCTCATCAAATTTGGTGTCATGTTCTAGCCTCATTGCTGCGTCATCCTCAGAACTAGCAGTATAAGGGAACCGATTTTCCACATTAAAGATGGGTGAAATACCTATCCCTGGTGGCAACTGTAACTCATAAGCATTGGCAGAAAACTTGCGAATGATTTTGCAGGGGACAATCTTTTTAAATTTCAGCTTGTTATATTCCCTTTTTGGAAACCGTTCTTTGCACAAGTGTGCAAGGACTTCATCTCCAACATTAAACTGAACTTCCCGCATTTTCGAATCAGCCCGCTACTTCTACTTCTGACTGCTGTCCTGCAACTTCAGCTTCACCTGCTCATGTAAGTCGCTCATTGTTTGGGCGAAATCTTCCCCATCAGCACTCCATTTTTCAAGTTTTCCTAAGTCCTGCAGCTCATGCACTCCGCGAGGATGCATGCCATACAAGATCTGAAAGGGACTGTAACCCGTGCTGTGATTCGGTGAATCGTTGTACGCGAATTCCGCTTGAGCAAGTACGTGGTCCCACATTCGAGAATTTTCACCTATTAAACTCCATAGCGTATTTCCCAGACTCCTGTTTACCACCTCTGTTTTCCCATCAGTCTGTGGGTGGTAAGCAGATCTGAACTGTAACTGAGTGCCCAACTTCTTCCACAGGGTCCGCCAAAAATGCCCGGTGAACCTCACATCCCTATCGGAAATGATGGACCTCGGTAGACCATGCAGTCTAACAATCTCTGTGAAAAACAAGTGTGCCACATGAGTAGCATCACTGGTTTTTCTGTAGGGTATAAAATGTGCCATCTTCGAAAACCGATCCACTACCACCATCACGGAATCAAAACCTCACTGTGTCTTAGGCAGAACTAAGACAAAGTCCAAGCTGACTGAGTCCCATGGTCTGCTCGGAATAGGTAGTGGCATATAAAGGCCTGCATTTTGGCTGCAACCCTTCGCCAATTGACATTTTTTACACCTTCTCACGTACCTCTGCACGTCCCGTCGCAATCTTGGCCAAAAATAAAAATGCTCAACCTGCGAAAATGTCTTGTCTATACCGAAATGTCCGGCTAGACCTCCACTGTGCTTTTCCCGAATAATGTTCTCCCTCATCGAACAGTCGGCAATACATAACTGTCCTCCCCTGAACAATAATCCCTCCTGCAAGTTGTAGTCCAACCATGGACTATTATTCCTCAACAGAGGGTTTTGGCAGGCCTCATAGGCCTCCTTAAAGTCTGCATCTGTTTGATACAGATCCCTCAAGTGTTCAAAACCCAAAACTTGCATTGTACTTTCCTGCAAGAGTAAAGCCCTTCTACTCAACGCATCTGCCACCTTGTTGGCCTGCCCACTAATATGTTTCAGTACAAATGTAAAACTCTGTAGATACTCAACCCATTCTGCATGTTTATGGTTCAACTTATGCTGCTGCATAATGTACTGTAACGCAAAATTATCCGAAAATAAACCGAACTCATTACCTAATAAATAATGTCTCCAATGTTTCAATGCTTGGAAAATTGCGTAGAATTCCTTGTCATAGGTTGAGTACTTCTGTCTACTCTCGTTCAGCTTCTCACTAAAATAGGCGACCGACCTGTCTTCCTGACTAAGTACTGCTCCTATGGCTGTACCGCTGGCGTCACAACGAACTTGAAAAATTTTGTTGAAATCAGGCAGCCTCAATATCGATCTCTCTGTGATCTTCTTCTTTAAAGTCTAGAAACTTTTCTCTGCTGCCTCTGTCCAACAAAAAGGTTGATTTACCTTCTTGATCGTATCCAACATGGGTGCGCAGATTTCACTGAAATTCCTGTAAAAACTTGCTAATCCGTGAAAAATTCGAACTTCAAATAAACTCTTCGGGGATGGCCAACTAATTATAGCTGCAACCTTTTCTGGATCCATCTTCAACTCATTTTCTGCAATTACAAAACCCAGATACACCAACTCCTGCTGGAAAAAGGTACACTTCTTTAGATTTATTAGCAGCTTATTCTGCTGCAGCTTCCTCAACACACTTCGAACATGCCTGAAATGTTCCTCCCGTGTCTTGTTGAAAATCAATATGTCATCCAAATAAACGATTACAAAATTCCCAATGAACTCTTTCAGCACTTCGTTCATTAGGCGCATAAACATACTAGGGGAGTTACTAAAACCAAATGGCATCACCAGCCACTCATACAACCCTTCGTTTGTCTTGAAGGCTGTTTTCCACTCGTCCCCCTCTTGAATTCTAATCTGATGGTACCCACTCTTCAAGTCAATCTTCGTAAAATAAGCTACCCCATTCAAAAAATCCATCATGTCATCCATCCTTGGCAATGGAAACCTGTACCTGATGGTAATTTTATTTATAGCCCTTGAGTATGTGCACATTCGCCACTCGCCTCCTTTCTTCGAAGCCAAAACTGTCGGACCTGCACAAGGGCTCATGCTCTCTCTAATCAGCCCCTTATCCAGCAATTCCTGCACTTGCTTCCTAATCTCCTCGTTGTCCTTAGGACTCATGCAATAGGCTGCTTTATTTGGTAGACTAGCTCCTGGTATAAAGTCAATACAGTGACTGATACTTCTCTTGGGGGGCAATTCATTCGGAAGATCGTCCACTATGATATCACCAAAATCCTGCAGCATATCTTGAATCTCTTCTGGTAAATCTGAAATCTTTGTGTGCAGTACCACTGTCTTTGGCCTCCTCACAACAGAGAAATTCACATCATTGTTTTCAATCTGTTTCAAAAACTCTTTTCCGCCCATCAGCAACGCTTTTACTCCACTAGCTTCTGCTGTATTTTCCTCTTTGATGGGTACAAGCATGTGCTTGATCCCATCTTTGACAAAATTGTAACAATTTTCCTTCCCATCATGAATCACTTTTCTGTCAAACTACCAGGGTCTTCCTAACAGTATATGACACATGTCCATTGGCATAATGTCGTAGATAATTTTGTCCTTGTATCTGCCTATCTGAAATTCTACTTCACATTGTTCATCAACTAATAGTTGATGTCCCTTTTGCAGCCATGACACTTTGTAAGGAGTGGGGTGCTTCAGCCTCTTCAGCTCCAACTTCTCCACCATTTCTGTGGCCACCAAATTATTGATACTCCCACTATTAATTATCAATTTGCAGCACTTTCCCTGTGATTTGCAAACTGTCCGGAACAAGGCCTTTCTTTGATCTGGTTCCACAATTTCTTTTGCTGGTTTTGTTAGCACCTTGTTCAGTACCAAGGCTTCCCCTGTCTTTGGTGCATTTTCCACTTCCTGAGGCTGTGCTTCCACTTCCTCAGTTTGGGAAACATAAGCTCCTCTCCCACCTGCTGATTCTCCTTCAGGACATTCATACGACTTGTGCCCCCACTTGTGGCGCCTATAGCACTGGACAGATCCTCTGCCTCGACCATTACCTCTGCCTCGCTGGTTTGGTCATCCCCCTCTAGTGTTGTTGTCCTTTTCTGCTGTTCCTACAGATTTGGAACTACTGCCTTCTTCATTGGAACTTGTACCTCTGCCTCTACCAAAAGCCTTCCCCTTTCCTCTGCCAGATCCGCCTCCTCTTCTGGAATTCTGCTTCCTGGTTATTTTCTCTTCCTCTTTCAAGGCACACTGATATGCCTCATCTAGAGTTCTGGGTGAAAGAATACTGATTTCGTCCAGTATCTCTCCCCTCAGCCCATTTACAAATCTCGCTGTTTTTTCGGGAGTATCCTCGATATATCCTGCCCTTAAGTTCAACTTGTAGAAATCTTCGGTATACTCCTTGATTGTTAACCCCCTTTGCCTCAAATTCTGTACTTGCTGGTACAGCATAATCTGATAATCTTTGGGCAGAAACTTTTCCTTCAGCTTGGCCTCCATCCTGGCCCACTTCCTTATAGGTTGTTTATTTATCCTTTTCCTCTCCGCCTGGACGCTGTACCACCACAAGGACGCATGTCCTTTCAGCTTGGTGGTAGCGAATTTTACCCTCTTATCCTCAGTAATTTCTTCATAATCAAAATACTTATTTAACTCGCTAAGCCAATCCAACAACACATCATCGGATAAACTCCCATCATAAGGGGAGATTTTTTGTTTTGGCTTACTGTTTGATAACAAGACTGACCTCAATAATCTGAGTTCAGGTGCCTCTTCCTCCAAACCATCTGCTGGTTCTGCAAACCTCCTCGTCACTGTCATCCCCTCATGCGGGGTCTCTCCTCCTTCCAGCCTCCACTGCTGCTAATCGCTCATTCAAGATCCGAATTTCCTCTCTCAGTCCCCCTTCTGCCACTCTACGAATTAATCTCCCTCTTCCTCGTCCTCGTCTACCAACCTCCATATTCTCTGCTCAAAAAACTCTCTCTGATACCAAAAATGACGAAAGCCCGCTTTCGTATACAATTGGCAAACACCGTCTTTTCGGACTTTAAATTATCAATACGATAATTGTGATCTGTGCCAGCTCAAACTCCAGATTTGGCGATGGTTAAGTGGGCGAAACATCGTAAATCAAACCAAATGCAATTAAGTTGGTGTGTACGTGTAATCCGTTGGTAGTGGTGACAATTTACTTCTGCATTTAATACCTGTCCCTCGAACTCTGGTTCATTAATTTCACTCCACTTCTCGTGCCATCTATTCGCACTTGTGACTATTCCGGTTGTATTTCTATGCCGTCGTCGATTGAACTGGAGGGGGGGCTTTCTCCAACCTCTGCGAGGGTTTCTTCACACTACCCTGCATTTTCTGGATGAGGTAATGGGCATTTTCTTAGATTCGGGAGGACTTTGCCCGGTCTCTGTCGCTTGGTCTTCAGTTACCACCAATCTCCTTCCAAATTCCTGCGATGGCTTTTCTCCAACAATTGTTTGTATGTAACTCCGCTTACGGTGGTTCCCCACTGCTTCACTTTGTTTCTGTTTCAATTGCAAGTCCTTTTCTCTGCTTTAACCGTTAACAATTTGTTTATTATCGACTTGTCTCTCTAGGTTCAGGATCGACCCGAACTCCTGTGGCTGGAAAAAAATAACAGGTGTTTCTCTATTCTGATTCTATACTCTACAGCTTCTTTTTGTAGTTCTAACCTTGTCGCTCCTTCGTGAGCAGGACCGGTTGGTTTCGAACCTAATTACTTGACCCCGCGCAGACTCAAATCTCTGGTGAGTTCCTTGTTAAATCTGGTTTGTTCGTTTTACAGGTTTTCACTCCGTCGTTTTCGATAGCACATCACTTTACAAAAAAACTGGAACGTTCTAACTCCAATTTTTGTGAATGACGTGCAGGTCTCGTTCTCTCCTGATACTGTCCGCAAATTTCTTCTTAATCTCGTTTAACTGTGGGAAAATAGGAATGGAACTCCACTCTCGACTTGCTGTGCATATCGTCCACTATACTGTAATCTGTTAAAAATAATAAAAAAAAACAATTCCCGCCTTCCTGTATGTAATGACCTTCTCTGTTCTCTTTCAATTTACAAATAAACTATTCTGTTTTGCTTCGTAGACTTAGGAATTACACATACATGCATTAAGAAATAACAAACAACCTTCTAACTATTCTGTTGCAAGTTAACAATTTGGCTGGAACAATTCTGGTTGTAGAAGATTTCACTTCAAACTGGTTTTAATGTCTTTGTATTCTACAGATGGCCAAAAATAAAATCGAACCCCTACATATGATTTTTCTTCCACTTAAATACCTATAGGTGCACATCAGTTTTGGTTTTCGGTTGAACTGTCAACCGAATGTTTATAACTACATTACCAGTTTCTTTTTTTTAAAAAACAAACTTCTGATTAACTAAAATTTTTTTTTTTATATTCCTAGTCCTACTGCCCATGTCCAACTGAAAAATAATAAAGTAATTAAAAACACAGGTTTAACAACTTGTCCATAAACACGTGCTAATCACTGAGACAGTTAACCATCTTTCGTCTCCTCCGAGATGGATGCTCCTGCATCACATAATTCAAATGCACATCTCTAAATACTTCTGAGTACACCAAAATTGAAAAAAAAATTAAAATACATTAAAAAATACTGTGTTGAAACACACTTTTTCATTTATTTTTTCAATTTGGATGTATTCAAAAGTATGAAAAGTAGGTACTCATTGGATGTGTATTTGAATGTTGCGTCCAAAAAATGTTTACACTTGGCAATTGAGTAAACCAATAAGGAGATAATTTGAAAATACATTTAAAAAAATAATTTTCTTTTTTCCCTCCCAAATATTTTCCACTCTGAATCACATCATCATATTGAATCCTATTAGTTTTTTTATGGTTTTTTTAGAGTTAATTTTGTTAGTGTAATTTTTTTAAAGTCATTTTTTACCTCAAAAATCCGATAATGTTTTAATCTATGTTTAAAATATCTAACTCTTCTTTTTCAACTTATGTTTTAATCTATGTTTAAGAATTTGTAACTCTCATGCATGAGAATTAAAGTGTCCAAAAAATTTCTTGATAATTTTAAGAAAGAGATTTCACAATGAAACTTTTATTCATAATACTATGTATACATAATAGAGAGTAGTTTTTTAATTTCTAAAAATTAATTGAGATCTATACGAGTGAACAACATCGGCCATAGTCTAAATGATTAGTGATCATTCAAATATTCTTCTTTTGCAATATCTCTTTATTTCTTTATCCAATATTTCGCTCTTTTTAAAACTTTTATTTTTTTTGATATATATATATATATATATATATAATCTATTATCTGTTACTTTTATTCTCCACTTTATTTTTTATTACCTCACACCCCAATTACTTGTTACCTTTGTTCTCCACTAATAAATTTACTTTTTATTACCCCACACTCCAATTCCTCATTCTTATATCATCTCAATCATTCTCCCTCTTCTCTCTCCTCCCATAGTTGTTACCAATTGTAATACAACTTAATATAACATCTATTAAGGCCTCCCATAATTGTTACCAATTGTAATAAAACTTGATTTAGCATCCATGAAAACCTTATTATCAATGTGTACAATGGAAGTTCGCTAACAGTAATACACATGAATTGAGTATACTCCATTCATGTTATTATTATGATGACAATTCGGTTTCAAAGCTTTCTTGCCCATAGTGCACACTAGTAACGTTTCTCTTTTTCTCTGGATCATATTTTGTCCACTTTATTATTCTTTATAAATCTATCTCTACTATAGATTTTATGCTAATATAAATTCTATGCTAATAAGGTGAAGGACATTCAAACCTCACAACTAGATCTAAGGCATTTGCATCATTATATTTAATTCTATGCTAGTAAAGTGAAGGACATTTAGACCTCACAACTAGATCTAAAGAATTTGCATCATTATATTTAATGGAATCTCCCTTTCATAGGAGGAGACGATAAGAGTTAGTTTAAATCCCTAGTTGGCCTTTCATATTTGGCCTTCCATATTTCATAAAATGATACTTTAGATTTTGTAAATTCCTTATTATAATCTAGCTAAATAATAACCACAACTAAATTAGTACAAGGTCTTCGTTGTAGATTTTGTAAATTCCTTATTATAATCTAGCTAAATAATAACCTCAACTAAATTAGTACAAGGTCTTCGTTGTTTTACTAACAATAGTTTATCTTTCCAAATATTATATTATGCTGAAATATAAAATAAAATATTTTATTTAGAATTTACTTTCCTAATTGAAACTCTCCATTATATTGAAGTTTTTATTAAAATAGTAAATTCATGTTAACTATATATATCATGAATCTCAGTCCATAAAAAAAAAAAAGCAATTTAAAAAAGTTTCACCTAAAATACATGAGATATTAATGTAATAAACAAATTTACATTGATTATTAATATTACTAAATATGCAAATAATTTCAAAATCTCTTATGTGTTGAGGAACATACATTTAAATATTTTAATGGTATATATTTGTAAATGATATTAAAAGTATGAATAAATTAATATAAAATATTTTATAATTCTATTTAATAGAAATATTTTTTTATTATTAATATTATTTTTAAATAAATAAAATAAAAAATAAAATTAACTGTCAAAATTTATTTTTGAGAATTAATTACATTTTTTAAACAAAGAGAAAAAAAAAATCACAACTCTCAAAAGGAAATTTTGAAAATCTATAATAATTTTTTTTTTAATAAGGAAAGAAAATCTTGAGAATACATAACATTTTTTTTTAAGCAAGTACTCACTATAAAGAAGATTGGTGAACTTTACATGGAGTTCCATGATAGATGCCATGATATATGCTGGTGCATTTAAATAATGATTTAGTTTGAGGTGGATTTATTAATAATCTTTATTTTTGAATAATTTAGTTGGAAGTGGATTTAATAATGATATAATTGTCTTGATAGGTACTTTACAGATTTTTTAGTTCATTTTTTTTTAATTCTAATTATATTTTTATTAATAAAATTAAGGATTTTTTTTTATAAATAAAATAAAATCATGATGTGCAGTTTAGTTATATTAAAATGTATAATATATAATTCGTAGTTATAAATTAAAATTTAATTTACCATATAAATTATAATAATGATTTATAATTATATATAAATTTAACGAATAAATACATAAAAAATTAATATTTTCAATATAACAATATTCTTAATCATGTATATTCACTTATGTTTTACCATGAATAATGTTCACTTATAAATAGGATTTGGTACAATACCATGGGTCAATACGGTGCTTTATCAATACCACATAGCCAAAAACTATAACACATTTAAAAAAAATTATAAATAATTTATTTGATTTTCTTTATTATTTATATTAAAACATAGTACTTACAATAAACATATTCTTAATCATGGATATTCAACCTCATTTTACCAAGGATATTCTTAACTTGTAAATAGGATTTGTTATAATGCTATGGGCCAATACATAGTTTATGAATATCATGTACCCAATAACCATAATTCATTTAAAAATCTAAATAACCATAATTCATTTCAAAATCTAAATAAACCTAATTCATTTCAAAATCAAAATATTGTATAAACATTTTATTTTAATTTTTTTTTTATAACATTTTTTAAATTAAATCTAAAAGCAAAAAAATATGGGACAGATGTTCTCTTAGTGTAAATGTTTGTAAACATTTACATGTGGGATCAATTAAAAAACAATAAAATGTTAAAAGTAATTACCAAAAGAGGTGCTCAACCATTTTGACTTGGTCAAAATAAAACTAATGTTAAACTTCAATAATGTATAAAATTGGTGTAAATGTTTGTAAACATTTACATGTGGGGTCACTTATAAAATATTAAAATTAATTAACTAGAGATAGAGATGTGCTCAAACATTTTGACTTGGTTAAAATAAAACTAAAGTTAAAGTTCAATAAAATATAAAATTAATAATTATAATTCATCTTAGAGGCTTATTCTATAGCCTAGTATGAGGGGTTGTGTAAGTTTCTATAGCCCAGTATGAAGGGATGTGTAAGTTTGTTTGTATGTTCATGCCTCTTTAAAATAAAATTAAAAATTAAATATTATGTTCTAAATAGAAAAATAATTAAAAAATGAATATGTTGTAAAAAAATTAGAAGTAAAACAAATTTTGTGAATAAACTATTTGAAGATCTATATTAAGTAATTTATGTAAAAGAAATTAAACAATGAAAAATAACACATTATATTTTACAATCTAAAAAAGTTCAGCTCATATTAGATATGTACTTAAAATGAATCTATGTTAGTTATGTACTTAAAATGGATCTATGCTGATTATAATTAATAATAAAAATAGTCTAGATCCATCTTAATTTTGAATTTACCAAACTAAAAAAAATCAAGCTTCCTATCACTCTAAAAAAAATTTCATTCTTATTTAAATATAGTAATAAGCATCTATATCACACTTCACAAGCTTGGTTTCACATCTAAATACATCTAAATACATATGTTTTCCAATCGAAACATGAAACAGAAATATAAGACAACTCCTGCCTAAAAACATAGGCTAAGGTTGTTATTCCCACCAAAAGACGGAAAAAAGTGCATGCATTCTAGAACATATGTGTATTTCTCTAGAAACATGTGCAAATTTAAAAAATGCACTACTACTTTTTTTCGCATAGGTTCCATTTTCTATATGGTATTCAATATTATGTCATTTGCAATGAAATTTAATTCTTATACAAGCCCCTCGTTTGATACCATGTTACATTTTTATCACAAACACACAAGAATCATAGAGCAAAA
The DNA here is from genome assembly GCA_034641835.2 of Pinus albicaulis. Taxonomy (NCBI): domain Eukaryota; kingdom Viridiplantae; phylum Streptophyta; class Pinopsida; order Pinales; family Pinaceae; genus Pinus; species Pinus albicaulis. The sequence continues at coordinate 1,132,847,315 of CM076583.1, read as the reverse complement.
CTGTGCGATAGGTGTACTTCCTCAGCGCAATATTCTCTTTTAGTTTCGATTAAGTAGCCGAAGAAAAGAGAGTTAGCTAGTTAGAAATGTTGTTAGAGAAACAGATAGATTAGATAGACCAAAATCGAGTGAGATTTCATAAGTATAACAAGTCAAGTGTTGTTTCACTGCTAGAAAATAGAGTCTAACCTTTTATTAAAAGTGCATTTATTCGAAAAAATAATTTACTAATGGTAGTTTAAGCACTATGTGATTTTGGAAACATTATGAATGAGAAGAATATATATATATATATATATATATATAACAAGCCAGGTTAAGTTTTGTTTCACGGTTAGAAAATAGAGTCTAAACTTTTATTAAAAGTGCATTTATTTCCACAAAACAAAAATTTACTAGTTTAAGCACTTTGTGATTTTAGAAACATTATGGATGAGAAATATATATATCTATCTATATATAGAGCAAAGAAAATATTATTTTGTTTTTTTAATAATTTTTTGATTTGATTTATATTATAGTATATATATAGATGTATATGTATATCAATATATTGTATATTATATATATTTATATTATTCATCATATTTTTATGATTATGTTTAATATATATATATATATATATATATATATATATATATATATATATAAAGTTTGATATTGATGATATTATATAATAGTCATGTGCAAGAATATTATTTAAATAGGGTGGGGAATTGAACGAGTGCCTTTAAAAGTGCTTTAACACTTCACCGATCACCATCTATCTAGAAATTTGTGGACAACTATATCATATATTTTTAATATTGCATTATAGTTATATTATATTTATTTTATCATTGACTTCATTTATCATCAATATTAAATTATTCTATTTTTGATTTTGTACTTGAAAATGATGATGGTAGCTTCAGGGTTGTTGCATGGTTATTGATTTTTTTTGAATCTATTGAAACTCTACACCACTCTTATCCTATTATTAATTCCTTAAAAATGAATTTGGATTGGGGATTTTAATCTTGGATGATAACTTATGTTATTTTGGATCTTCTATAAAAACTTAATGCTAACACTCATGATTTTTCTTTCAATATTCAGATGAATTCAATAATAGTCAATTTATACTATTATTATAACCACAATTTCATTTCACAACTTATTTGCACAAAGTGCACGCTATTTACCTTTCTCCTTCTCTCTATATTTTTTGGATGACATAACTACTTGATTCCTTTTTACACATATATCTTTACTCTATACTTTATGCTATCACAGGAAAAATAGATGATAAAATCAAACTGACTCTAAGGCCCACACATCACCATAGATGTTGGGACAATAAGAGCGAGTCTAAGTACAATTTTCCTTTCTTATTGGGTAAGGTTATTTTCATGACAAAAAAATGTTTAACTTGGTATTCTATATTTAATAAAAGAATAACTTAAAGCTTGCATTTTTTTTCTAATTTTAGTAAACAACCCCTATTAAACTAGTGCAAGATCTTCCTTGTGCCACAAAAAATAACATACCTTTACAACCAATATTTTACATTATATTTTAATATAAAATGAATGACTTTGTGTATGACCTAAAAACTTCCTAAGCCAAACTCCAAATTCTTCATTATGTTAACATATAAAATGGATGAGTCTAGAAGTAACCTAGCTATCTAAACCCAATTAGTCTCTCTCTAACTTAAAATATTCATCATGTTGATATACAAAATGAATGGCTTTAGTAGTTGATGTGGGGGCATAGACCCCAACCCAAATCAAATATGATTTTCTAAAGCTTCCACAAGGGAAACATGGAAGCTAGAGGAAGAGGACACAATTTCCTCTAAATTAACTATAAATTTTAATTAATTAGAAGCCTCTAGAAGCCATGTGTTGGTAGAGGAATATATTCCTCATTCATTAGGTTTGTTTTCTTCATGTATAAGTTGGCTACAAAATGTCAAAGAGTGGCCAGTATAATGTATAGATTGGGATGAAAGGCCATCATGCCCTAAGAGGCCATAACCTATAACAAGAATTCTTTCTTTTAATCAAATTAATCATGCATTCAAAATATATGGGTGGATGTGTTTATTAGTGTACAAAAATTGTTTTGTTGATATCCTGCCACATTTTTGTTAGTAGGGGTGAAGAAAACTCTAGAGAAGTCGAACCTATGAGAGTGAAAGTTGCATGACATTGTAATATTAAGCCATAGTCATAATAGAGGGTGATTCAGTGCCAAGACCATGAGGAAGCTCTGCAAGATAATCCTCAATCTTGTGGGATTACTTTTTGAGGTCTAGTGTTTGATACATGAGGCCAAAGAAGTGGTAAATGTTTTAGCTACCTATCACTTTAACCATTGCCAACGAATAGGCTGAGTAGTTGACTAGCCTGACCTACAACTCGAGGCGGGATCCATACAATTGGTCAGGCCATGATTTAGTCGAGACCAACCTTAGAGAAATAAATTGGGACTGACCTATGACCTTGCGATGGACCCACGAGGTTGGACCATAAAGTGGTTGGCCAATTGTAAAAAAAAAAAAAGGAAAGGGAGAATAGTGGTGACCCCCGACCTAATCTAGGTGGATATTAGTTTCCACCCACCTATTTCACTCCAACCCCCAACATTGTTTCTTTTAGTTTACATAATTGTAGCACAATTTACTATTTCTAACAGATTTTCAGTTCCTGAACTTCTAGAGCAGTTTTGAGGCCCTAAATGATTTTTTTTGGAAAAAAAGATAAGCTAGTAACATTTGGCAGGGGATTACAGTCAGAAATTTTATTCATTAGATAGATGTTTCTAACAAGGTATCATACACACCAAATGAAGATCATATGCTATTTGCGCCTATTTTTTTCTCCATTTTCATACCTTTTTACTCCCATTTTTAGCCTTTCTACCTCTCAAAGTACCTTTTTTTCACCTACTATGCCACTTCATTTACTACTTAAACCTGCCATCACATAACTAGAGTCATGTTATTAAAGCATTCCTAACTATCTATTTTTGCACTCTTAGTTATGAAGGTTATTGACAGGGAATGATAGATTAAGTACTAGATTGAGGATGAAGTGGTGGATGCCTTGTCAACAAAGTACTACTACTATTATGTACTCAAAACCTTGTTTCCAAGCCTGTACTCAAGGTGGCAGTCGATGGGTGGCAATTATTTTTTTGGAGATGTAAATAGTTGATGAAGATCTTCTGATATCTCATGCCCGATATTTTCATGACCCAAGATGGAAGCAGTCTGTCCAGAGATAGGAGTTGTTTTTCAGAGGTAGAAGCAGTTTGTTGAAGCCTCATACAACTAATTTGAATATATCATATAGTCTCAGATTAGTTATTAGATAAAAAGTTTCCATAATTATAAATATGTTGATTACATCTGCATTCGATAGTTCCCTTTATAAGGTTGATGTAATTGAACTCAGTTGTTGTTGTTACCATTTGTGAGATACAACGATCTATGTGATAGGTTGATCTTTAACTTTGTTTTTAGAATTCCGATTATATATGATCATCTTTGATTTTTGACCCAGATTGGTTATCAGCGTAGTTTCCAATGAGTTATGATTTTCATGCTTTAATTTCCATTTCGTTGCAGTAAAATAGCTTTCTCTAGGTGTGGGAGGGCCCACCACTTTTGGAACTAATTTCAATTGTTAGTATAGATTAGATAGTTGTGTGATTTTATCGAGTGAGTCTTCATTAATTCAATCTTGCGAAATGTTTGAATGGTGTTGTGTGATTCTCTAATTATTTCTCGGTTTGATCTATAAACATTTAAAAATCATTTCCATTAAATCATTGATCGATTGAAAGACCATTTTTCTGAGACTGTGGAGTTACAATTTTTTGTCATATAAGGTTTTTGTTTATATATATACCTTAGAGTCATACTTTGGATCTTGCTAAAATGAGTGAGAATGAATACATTAGGAGCTGAATTTGAAGTATTAGTGATATAGAATGAACATGGACTTAAATGATTTTTGAATGCACATATAAATATTATGCCCTATAGCTTAGATTTTCATAAGGTTCTTTCCCATTTATGCTTCGATGAATTTTTTTATGATTATGTTTTGTCATGACTATAAGATATAATGAATTCGTTTCTTTGACAATGATAACATTCTGAAGCAGAATAGTTAGCATAGGTGTTGTGCTTTGATTCTGTTCTTGCAATTTGAAATTGATCAAGTAACTTCATTAGTTGTGGTTTGATTTGATTTGGGTAACTTTGAGGGTTATTGTGATAGTATAGAGTAACTTAGTCTTCAGAAGGATTAAGTATAGTAGTATAGCATAAGCTTGGTTTTCATTTCAACACATCAGTATAGAATAAACTTGATTTCATTTCAGAACGATCACGACATAGAAACTTGATTTCATTTCTAATTAAAAGGGAGCCTGATTAAATAACCTTATTATTTACATAGTCATTGTAGCAATTTTCAATAAGGTAATTTGATTTGAGTGTGAATTTGTCACCACAGTAGATCTCAGATTCTTTGGGTATCATTAGCTTAGATTTCTTAAGAATTATTTTTTAGAAATTTATATGTTTAATAAATTTTATTGAATATATTTCTTTAAATTGAATGCCTTTCTCTGGTTGGATTGAATTAGGAAACTCCAGAGCTTGATTTTAGTTTTGCATTTTATTTTGATCTCTGTTTTGCATAATAGTAGGTTGATTATAGTTTTTCATTAATTATATTATTAAACTCAACTTAGGTTTATGTTTCCAATATGAACAACATTGGAATGAATACATGAGTAATTCTTGTCAAGTGTAATCAAAATTTCGTAATTAGTTGATAAGTGATCTTTCTGTTAGAAGGTTAGTGTTTGAAAGATTATGTGAAATATTTGAGTTGTAGAATTCCATTTTACATTGGAGAACGATAGATTTAAAATAGAAATGGATTTTATAAGGGTTAATGTATGATTGTTTCAAGCAGTTAAGTGAAATTGTTAAAACAATGAGTCTTTTCGACAATAGGTTTAATTTGATTTGAACAGATAGGAGTTTGTACTTAAGCATTTATTTTGGAAGGAAATCATGTACTCTATAATTAGAACTTGAATATGACCCAAGACCCAGTGCAACTCGTGTTTACAATCCTTGGTCGATAATTAAATATTGAGTGGTTTTAAGAAATTTAAAAAGTTTAACATTTTGGCATTATTTCGAGTGAGTTGCAATTAGTTCCGGTAAGAATTTCTTTTTAAAAAGTTTCAAAGCTATTTGCAGGATAGTTAGAGGGTGGGGAGTGTACTATAAGACATGAGTGAAGAGCCATGCATCCACTTTATTGGGGTTTCTCCAAAGTATGGTTGTCTTTGTAGATATTTTTTACTATTTCCTTCTTATGCATAGGAGTAAAAGTAAGCCCATGGATAGCAAAGGTAGCTATATTTCCAAATGATTTCCTAAAATATTTGGTCCCACCAAAACACCACCCACTAATCTAGGTAATATTTATGCAGGGATCTTAAGCAAAGGGGAAAGTAGATGTAATAAAGTGGCATTGATAGAAGAAATCCCACTACAAGAAGCAGAGAAACAAAAAAAAAACTTGTACCTCTGCAAGAATAAATTGTTTTGGGGACTACAACACAGAAATAACTAGTGCTATTTCCATGATTGGAGTCAGCAAAAAAATAGTTTCACAAATACTTGGGGCCTACCAGCAGAAATATCAATCGAGTTGAATCTTCTTCCAGGCGAGTTATTACCACAATTCCACCAGAACCTGCATTGAACATGGCTAACATAGGAGGTGTGGAAATAAATCATGAGGAAGGCCATGCAGAAACTGATGGAAGAAATGCCTTATTTGGAGGAGAAAATGATGAGGGACTAAGAGGAGGTCCAGAGGAAGATACAAAAACAACTTTTGGATTCCCTATCATGGACATGACCAAAAATGTCACCATGAAGAACATACCAATGACATCTCTTCCACTCTTTCGAGGTATGTCTTCCAGAGACCTAAATGCATTTTTATTTGAATTTGATATTTTATGAAAAGTGATAACTAATATGATGATGCACAAAAACTTAAATGATTTCCTGCCACCTTAAAAGACACAACCCTTAGATGGTTTATGAGCCTAGGAGGGCACACTATTTACTCCTGGGACAATATGAAATCCGTCTTCCTTAAAAAATACCACTACTACTATAACATTAGGGATGTTAATGACATTTTTAGGATGCAACAGAGGGAGGAGGAAATTCTAGAAGAGTATCTAGAGATATTCCTCTATAATTACCATAATTCACGAGGGGGAAACCTAGATGAAAGGACAATTAGGACCTTTTTTTTTAAAGGTTTGAGGGAAGAATGTATTGACACACTTAATATCCTAAGTGGTGGTGACATTTACAACAATTTTTTTGCCAAGATAGCTGAATTATGTTGAACATATTGTAGAAGTCAGGCCAAAGTAGGCAAAAGATTCCAAGAAAAATCACGAGATTATGTGTGTAAAAATACAAAGTGTGCTTCAAATTTTGTCACGAGAGTCGAATTGGGAATTGAAACCTTTTAGAAAATTTTAAAACATACATTTTAAACATTATTAGCGACCAGCTAGATACCTTGAAAATAAAATAGAAGCAAGAGAAGGAGAAAGTTGTTATTGAAAATTTCTGTTTGAAATGTAGGCACAAACATATGGAAAGGGAATGCCTCGTAAAAATGGTTGAAGTATGCGGAATTTGTACATTGTAACATGCTACTAAAAAATGCTTAGCTCTTCCTAGTTTTCAAGCCATTTACAAAAATAGTATGGAGGATAGTGACCCATCTCAAGAAAATAAAAAGTCTCAATGGAGAGGGCCAAGTCAAAGCACATATCAAGATCCTAACCCATAATTTTTTGTGAAAAATCAACCATGGATCTTTCAACCATATTATCCTCCTTGGGGTAGTCAACAACCACAAAAATCACCATGGAATCTACGATGGAGGGGAAAATTCTATGGAAAGACATATCAATCTCAAAATCAGCCATATCCTCAATACCTTGGCATGTATAACATGCCTTACATGCAAAATGTTCCTCAATTTTAGCAAGGGTACAACCCAACCTACTATCAAAAACCCTTGCTACCTCCACCTCCACTGTAACAACTTTTTCCTTCATTCTATAACTCACCATTTTAGCAGGAAACACAAATATTTAATCCACCTCATCCCACTTTGTTGCCTGCACAACCCATCACTAACCCCAATAATAGACCTAATCAACCTGTGAAAAACATAGAAATAAATCCCTTTCCCACTTATGTTATTACTGCTATCCCTATAAATGAAATTCAGTTAAGTTTAGGGAAAACAGTCAATAAGTGAAAATAAGTTGTGATAATTCAAGAGGAGTACCTTCAAGAGAAATCTAAAAACAAAATTCACCCGTAAATGGAAAACAAAAAATATGAAAAAGATGAAGAACAATCAAAATAACCTCCTTACCCAGAAAGGTTGCTTGTTAAGAAAAGTTAGACTCCTACAAAATATGATTTGGAAAAAGTATTTCGGAATGTTTGCATAAACATACCATTGTTACAAGCTATTAGGGACATTCACATTTACACCAAAATAATTAAGGATATATGTATCAAGAAGCCAGGACGAAAGAAGAATCAAAATCGTAACATTAAGGTAGTAAGCCAAATAACAAAAATGATATCTAATTTACCACTAAAATACAATGTTCCGGGAAATCTCGTGGTAAAAATAGAAATTAATGGAACACTTTTACCAAACACCCTCGTAAGTTTGGGGGAAGATATTGATGCCACAACAATAGAGACAATGAAATATCTACAATTGCAGAGAATTATTCCTACGTCTAATAAGCTGGAAATGACCAATAAGTCTGTCATAAAACCTGTGGGAATTTGGGAGGACATAGTAGTGACCATAGATTCCTGGAAATATCTTGTTGATTTAATTTTCATATTCCCAAAAACCTCAAGACCTAGACATCCAATTGTCTTGGGACATCCACGGTTGGCCACTTATCATGCAGTCATTCGATGCAGGAATGGATAAATGATAATTTCTAATGGACCACATAATCAGACTGTGACTATTTTTCCACCTTCCCATATGGCTACTGAAGTACCTTTCTGGCTAGAAAGTCGTTATGGTGATGAGGATTTTATTTTTCCTCTATTAACTAAGGAAAAATCACAAGAATTACAAGAACAATCGGAAGATCATGTGTTGCAAAAGTTTTTGTCTGACATTACTTGCATCAATTATCTTATTTCTGTTGATGGTTATCACCATGTTTTTAGCATTGAATTTCAGGAAACTTGTCACTCGATTGTATTTGCAACATTCACTATGGCAGCACTGGAAGGTAGAAATGAAGAAATCACCAAGGCTATCAAAATTAATGACGGTAAAATGTTTTACATCAGCAATGATTTAATTGAAGAATAGAAACACCATGTGCTGAGCATGGTTCAAAAGCAGTTGAAAGCATCGCATGGGATTACTTGGAAATGAAAGGTATTCATATAGGCACATGTATACACCATATCGATAAAAATGATGAAATTATACCTATTAGGCAGCCTTAGAGGCGTATGAACCCAGCTTTGAAAGATATAGTTAAAGATGAATTGCAGAAAATTCTTAGTGCGGATTTCTTATATCCTATTTCCGACCGTAAATGGGTATCACCATTGGTGGTAGTTCCAAGGAAAAGTGGGAAATGGAAAATTTGCATAGACCATAGGAAGCTGAACAAGGCCACCTTGTGGGATTATTTTTTGTTACCATTTATTGGTCAGGTACTTGAAACATTGTATGGGAAAAACTATTTTTATTTTCTTGATCGGTATAGTGGCTATAACCAAATTAAAATAGCCTCGGAGGATCAAGAGAATACCACCTTTACCTGCCCATGGGGTACCTCCGCCTATCGTGTTCTTCCTTTTGGTTTATATAATGCCCCAACCACATTTCAGTGAGCCGTCTTGGCTATATTCTCTAATTTGATCGATGACTATGTAGAAGTCTATATGGATGAATTCAAATTATATGGGGATGAATTTGATCAAGCCTTAGAAAATTTGGAAAGAGTATTGAATCGTTTTTGTTAGAGCGAGGTCCCTTAGGATTGCAATTTTGGATAAAAATATAGTAATTTTTGTAATTTAAGCCGTACACGTTAAGAAAAGCACAAGTTAAGGGTCTTTGGGGTGAGTCAAAGCCCCTCATGAGTTGTAATGGGAAAAAGGGTATAACTAGGGGTCGCAAACCAAAATCTGTAGACCTTAGATGACTGCAGGCTAAATATATAAATATGAGTCTAGATCGAGTTGAAGAAAGAGGTAGTTAAGTCTGAGATAAGTTTTTTTATGATGTTCTGAGTTGAAAAGCGAACTGTTTGGGTTTAGAAGGCTCCTGCTGGTTGTGTGAATAGAAACCTTAGTCCTGTTGTGTGTGGACCCTGCTGGCTATGTGCATGGGTAGAGTTGAAGTATTGTATCGATGTTATGAACTGTTAATGAATGAAGGAATGTTTAGGGATAATTCTGAGTATCAAATGCATCTGTGTTCTTCTTTATGATCTGTTTTGTGTATTATTTCTATTTACTGCATTATTTTTATTGGATCAATTGTGTAACTCTCTTATGCCTTATATAAACGTTGAACAAATAGATATATTACTTTTGAACTTGAATGTTATACATTAAGATAGTTGAAGGGATTGCAAGACCTTTGTCTATGCACGTGCAAGATAACCTGCGTAAACTGACCTAGATATCCATGGATAGGGTTTTTGGTTAGGGATTTTTTTTTGAAGGTCAGACCACTATTGTTATAGATCTGAAGAAACCAACATCATTTAATTCTCTCTCAGGGTGTGCAAACCTAGTTCCAGCACCCCCCCATACTGCTTCAGGTGAGACTTTGACCTGCGCTTGAAGTAGGTCATTACAAAATGGGCCAGTTGTAAGAGGGTTTTGTTGGTTAACCTTAACTCCAAACTTGGGTTAGGACCCCTCAAGACAACAAATGGTTTTGTTTCCAGGACTGGGATCATTTTGAGATAGATTGGGTGATGTGGCGGCCATCAAAGCCTAAATTAGAAGACTAGTTTAAGAAGAAAATTCAAGAATTTTCCCTTAAGGAAAATAGGAGTAAGAAACTCCTTGTTGAAGATTGGAAACAAAAGTATATCTTCACAAAGGTTCATGATATCTTATTTGTGACCTTTTCTCACGAATTACAGGATTGGTTGTCAAGATTAGCTGAGTTCGAAACCTACTCAAAGGACAATAAGGTCACTCAGTGGACACCTGAGTTGGTTGGATAGTTGGAGCAGACTGATAATTCCATCACCTGAACTGTAGATCATTGAGTTGATAGAATCTTGGGTGTGTTTATGACACAATTTACAGTAGATTAGTTTGCTTCATATTCTAAAGCCGAGAGGAGGCACTTCAAGGGACTGAGAGGTAATTTCATACACTCTCTGCCTTTTTTGATTAAGATGCTATTGTGTGAAAAGGGTATTTTGTGCAGCCACATTGAGTGGATGATCCCAGATAAGTTAGAAAGCACTACGCACAACAGAGAGTATTATCAAGTTAATCTGTATACAACCCTTTGAGAAACTCCCGTAACAGTGATATAGAGAGATTGGTGAGGCTACGCGCGCCGAAGGTAGCCCTCCTCCTACACCACAGTCAAAATCCCACAGGGGTAAGACATCTCCTACCCCACCACCACTGCCACCGGAAGAGGATATGATTGTGCATATGAAGTTACCCACCTTCAAGGGTGTGTGAGACGAGGACATGGATAGTTTTTGGTTTGTTGTCAATGAAATATGAACTGCGCAAAATGTTAACACTGATACTGTCAAGAGAGCGCAACTTGCTATGGAGTTTGAAGGTCATGTGTTAGATTGGTTTATGGGATATATGAATCAACACGTTGATCCTACTGTTTCTTAGATTAAGGATGCTTTGAAGTAGCAATTCAGGAAGCCGAAGTCCTACTCACAGTGCGTGACAAAATTAAAAGATATCAAACAAGAGCCAAATGAATCTGTTTGGGAGGTTGATCAATGGCTAAAGCGCACCATCAATGACGGAGGATTTATTTATGATGATAAGTAGTATAAGGAATGGTTTATTTCCATGCTTTAGCCACATCTGCACGGACTTATGAATTAGCAGAAGATCGATTCTCAAGCTGAGGCTCTATAAGTTTCTATGGAACTGGAAGCTGCGCCTAGAGCAGATGATCAATTCATAACTATGCAAATACAAAATCACTTGGAGGAAATGCACTTGGAGATTCATAACTTATGTAGAGATAGGGGAAAGGAAGTTGGCACAGATATATGGTGCATAAGTTGTAAGGGTTTCAAAAACACCAAGGATCAGTGTACTTTGTTCTCAGATTACATGCAAGTGGTAGGGATGAATCCACTCCACCCCAGGGATACTACTAGGCCAAGTGGTACTCCCACACTATGTTGTGCTAATTGTAGGGTAGAATAATGGCATGATACATACCATTAATTTCGATTGGGAAGCTATGTGATATACCTTAAGTAGAAATGGTACAGGTTTTTCTCTTCAGTTGGTCACAATGAGCACCATTGTCGCACATTCAATCTAATGATAGATAATGCTAACCTATATAGAGTTCAGTTCGACTCATATTCACTAGTATGTACCTTTAGACGTGGAGGATGCAAAACAAGAGGAAGGGGAGGGTGGAGAGGTGGAGGTGCAGGTCATGGAAGAGGAAAATTAATCTGCTATAACTGTGGAGATGTTGGACACTATGTGTGTGATTTCCCGAACCTTGTGTGACAGTATTGCAGGTACTGTAGATAATTTGGTCATGTAATTGAAGGCTTTCCTGTTTTAATGTCTAGAATCCAAGAGAAGAAACATCATACACCTACAAAAAAAATACAAATGGTTAAATTTGAGCCGCGTAATGATGATCCAAGTTTAAACATAATTACACGTAGTGGTGCTGCCACCAGAGGAGCATGGAAAATTTTAAGGGCTAACTTTTGTAGATGGGGTACACACAAGGAAATTTTTAAGGACTAGGAGGAATGTAGCAAAATGATTAATTTGCGCTTATAACCACCTGCTACCCCACCAACTAAAATTTTCTATGGTCAGGGAGACCCACACAAGAACCTGGCCATGTGGATGGAGGTTTGGAATGAAAAGAGCTAGAATGAATGGGTTCATATGTTTGTCCATTCATTGGGACTGATACCTACTACATGGTACTTGGAAATGGAGCTACATTGAGGGACATGCCATTGGATTACAATGAATGATAGTTTCCAATCAACCTTTGGCTTGGTTGGGGGATCATAGGGATTGGAAGAAGCTCTGCAGGATATAGAAGCACTTGTCTTCGATAACTCTTGGCCTCGGATAGAATGTGTTGCACCAGCATGGGAAGCTCAGATGCTAGATATTTTCAATTGTAGGAACCTGTCATTAGAAGATAATGAGGATGATCCAAGAAACATCAAAATCCCCGAGTCCGAAGGGGAACGCACAATTGCAGGGCCCTCATTGGGAATGGTAGATGTAACTAAGCCTCTGAAGTTAAAGGAATTCAACGTTGGGACAAAAGAACAACCAAAGTTGGCCAAAATAGGGGACTATTAGGATGATGACACAGTGGGGAAGGTTATGGAGCCACTGACAGATTATCAGAACCTTTTTCCCATGAATTTCTCTGAGCTTAAAGGAATTATAGGAGACTTAAGCATTATGAAGATCACTTTGAAACCATATGTATGCCCTATCAAGAAACGACCATATCGATTAAATCCCAAGTATAAGAAGAAATTAAAAGAAGAATTACAGAAGATGGTTGCTACAGGAATCATTGAGCCTATAGAGCAGTCTGATTGGGTGAGCCCCATGGTTGTTCAAGAAAATAATATGAAGGGATAGTTAAGGATCTGTGTAGATCTGTGCAAACTGAACGACCCCTTCCCTACTCCATTTTCAGATGAAATCTTGGATAATTTGGGAGGAAAAGAGTATTATTATTTTATTGATGGATTTTCAGGGTATCATCAGATCATAATTACGCCTGAAGACCGAACCAAGACCACATTTTCAAGAGAATGGGGGTCTTTCTAATACACTGCCATGTATTTCAGATTGAATAATGCACCTGCGATATTCTCGCGCATAGTAGTAGCTTTGCTCAAATAATTCATGCGCAAGTTCTTGGAGGTGTATTTTGATGATTGGAATGAATTTGGGTTGTTAAAGAAGCATGTGTCCAACTTGTGCATGATGCTTGACACTTGTATGAAGCACCATATTTATCTTAACTTAAAGAAATGCATATTCTGCATTCCTTTTGGAATCTTGTTGGGCCATATAGTGTGTCAACAAGGATTGATGGTAGACCCAACCAAGATAGCAGTTATCATCAACCTAGAAGTCCCCAATAATGAAAAATAGTTGCGCTCAATCGTAGGACACATCATATATTATAGTAAATTCATTCAGGGCTATGCTCTGGTCACTGTGCCTATGGAGAAATTATTGAAGAAGGATGTGTCATTTTTCTGGGATGAAGAATGTCAAAATAGATTTGAGATGTTGAAGGAAAATATGGTTACTACACCTATTCTAATATTCCCAGACTGGTCCAAGGTCTTCCATGTACATGTGGATGCATCTGGTATAGCACTTAGAGTTGTTTTAGCGCAACCAGGAGAAGGATGCATTGACCACCCTGTTTATTTTTATAGTAGGAAGCTCTCAAATGTAGAGCGCAACTACTCAACCATTGAAAGGGAAGGATTGGCCATGGTCTATGCTCTGTAAAAATATAGGCACTATCTACTAGGAGGGCACTTCAAGATGTTCACTGACCATTCTTCTTTGAAGTACCTGGTCAATAAGCCTGTGTTGGGGGGGGGGGGGGGGAGATTTGTAGATGGTTGTTTCTATTTCAGGAATATGATTTTGAAATCATTATGAAGCCTTTTCGATTAAATGCTGGACCTGATCATCCTTCATGCATCAAAAATGGGGAGGATCTAACCAGTTTGGAGGAGGGATTACTTGATGCACAACTCTCTACTATCAAGGTGGTTGATGAACACTTCACTGATATTTTTCATTTTTTTCCTACTGGAAGTGTGCCTGCTGAATATTTGGTACAACAAAAGAAGAAGTTGGTTTTGCACGCAATTGATTTTACCTTGATTTTTGGTCAATTGTACAAGCTAGGAGCAGATGAAGTAATAAGAAGGTATGTTTTGGAACATGAGAGACATGATATCTTGGCTGAGGTTCATGGAGGGGTGGCAGGAGGCCACTATGCAATAAAGTCTACTGCGCAAAAGGTGTTGCGTGCTAGTTTATGGTGGCCCACAGTGCACGGTGATGCACATGCATACTGTCGAGCCTATGATGCATGCCATACAACGGGGAAACCCTCGCTCAGAGATGAAATTCCTCTGCAACCACATTTGGCCTTGCAGGATTTTGATAAATGGTCTATAGAATTTGTAGGACCTATCAATCCTCCAGGGAAGAAGATCGACACGCGTTATATCATCACTGCCATAGATTATGTAACTAGAAGGGTAGAAACTAAGTCGGTCAAGGATTGTACCGGAAATACTGCTGCAAATTTTATTTTTGAACACATTCTGACTAGGTTTGGGTGCCCAAATATATTGATAAGTGATAGGTGTATGCACTTTGTTAATGAAACCATTGAAGCTCTGATGGAGGAATTTTAGATCCATCACCAAAATAGTACTCCTTATCACCCTCAGGAAAATGGTACAGTAGAAGCTTTCAAAAAAAAATTGGAGAACACACTCATGAAGGTTTGTAATTAAAATTATAATGATTGGGATGTGCGCATTCCTTCAGTGTTATGGGATTATAGGACCGCATGCAAGAAATTGACGGTAGAAACACCGTTCATGATGGTCTATGGGTAAGAAGGAATCATGCCAATGGAATATATTGTCCCAAGCATGCACATCACAAAAGTCACTAATATGGAAGATCCTGACATCATGGAGGAACGTCTTGTGCAATTGGTTTCCTTAGAAGAGGATCATTTCATTGCTAACTTCCATTAGCAACTGGAGAAGGCACGCAAAAAGTATTGGCATAGGAAAAACAAGAAAAAGGTGTTAAAAGAGGAAGAATTGTTATTGTTATATGACAATCAAATTTCGCGTCACCCTGGGAAGTTCAGGAAGAATTGGTTAGGGCCATACATTGTGAAAGAAATCACTAATGGTGGTGCTGTGAGCTTGGCCATGTTGCGCGGTGAGAGTCTTCCCAGATATTTCAAGGGAAGCTGACTAAAGAGGTATAGGGATAAATCAGTGCCTACCAAATTCTTATATAGCCAGAGAATGGGAATCCACTTATCTACGCGTTGCGCTGAGGAAAGGCACAGACAGGTGCAACAGGAGAGCATAGGTAGTGCGTAGCAGGAGAAACTAGTTATTGGAATAGTAAAAATGTGTGAAAAACCGATTTTACCTTTGAAATGAGTTGATTTTAGGCATTTAATGAATATTTTGATGGGATTTTTGACTTTTTTTACCGAGATAATATTCATTTAATGGATATTTGGCCATTTTCACCTTAGATCGCTTATAAAAGGAAGGGAGCAGGTCACATTTGGTTCCTTTACTTTCTGAGTATATTGCGCCTTGAGCTTATCTATTAATTACGTCCTAAATTTGTCTTTGAGAACTGTATGTCTGGCCGAGACACCCCCACATCCGACATGAGTAACCTCGAATTTATCTTTTGCCCAAGAATGACAGCCATTAATCCTGAGAGCGCGCCATCTGAGGAACACTCTATGCCGCTCACAACATCTACAGAGCCAGGGTCAGATGATTTTCATGAAGTGGTGATAGAGGTCCAAGAAGTCATGTCTACATTGGCTAAGGGAAAGGGTAACATGACCAAGGTGTCATCCTCCAAGCCGTGGACTTCACGTAGGAACATTACATCCCCACGCCAAGCAATAAAGGATAGGTCGCCTATGGGTGATCCTACAAAGAGACCTATGAGTACTGCTGAGGAGGTTGTGCTCGTCGAACCAATATGATGGCACCCGAAGTATGTAAAACCATTTAAATCCTCTGTGCGCATTTTGAAAGATGTAGATGTGGCGTGGGACCACCTTCAGATGTTGCTGATCCCGCAGGCCATACCTGTTAATGGAGACGTGCTTGGCAAGATCCCTCTTGTCAAATTTGATGATTATAACTAGCAGAATGAGGAAACGTTCCCTGAGATAGTGCCTGAGTACTATCTGGAGCGTGTTCTCTATGAATATTTTATAAAGGACAAGATTATGCCATCGGAATGCGGGCTGAGCAATGCAGGAATCCTCAATTTGCTAAGGATTCCTCACTTCGGGAGGTACCCCATTACCAATGTCTGGGTGCGCCAACTACTGCCATTAGTACATGAGGGGTGCCTGTGGATCAAGGGATGAATTCCAATAGATGTCATGCTGATCCACTAGATCACTGGCCTACCCAAGAAGGGGCGCCATCCCATGGAAATATTTGGGAAGAGAAATGAGTTAAAGGTAGGTGCAAAGGTGAAAAAGGACTACCACATCAGATGGGATGCCAGGGGGTTCTTAGTGCAGCAGATTGAGGACTCGGGGGTACACCTAGGAACCTTAGTCCTTGATTGTAAATTAATCTTCAAATGTTGCCCCAAGGCAGTCCTTGCAAATGTAATCACTTTGGGAGGCCGATGTGAGAAGGGGGTGAGCTACAACTGGTCCTAATACCCTTGCGAAGTTTTTCTGGACAATTTGCATGAGGCACAAGATGAAGGAAAGAAATTATGTTACTCTTGGTTACTATTGTTAATTGCGCTCGTAGCATGGGAGACGCCAGAGGGTGCAGTTATCCTAGAGGTGGAGCCTGACGTATGCGAAGGGGTGTGTAGAAATTATACAATATGCTTGTATATCTTGGATTCTCTTGATCTAACAATGTGCTACTGTTAAATACATAATCGCTTCTACAAATTTTTGGGGAATTAAAAAACACAATCACCAATTAAAATATCATGAAGAAAAATCAATCACACACACAATAGATAATTTCCCAGGAAATATTATAACTAAAAACCCCAATATCCTCTATTATATATTATATCATGGATCATGAAACAATTACATACAAATCTCCAATCCAAGAGCCCTCAGTACATGAGCTAATTATCTCACACTGTCATACAAAAATTGGCAAGTTCCTTAGCCAATTCACTGTCTCCATACAACCTGCCTCCATTGTGCAATCCCTGATGGTAAATAACCTTGAATAATCGATGCCTTGCCTGCCTTGACTATGTAAATATCATGGGCTCATCCAATGTGTGTGTGCTTGCATGTGTGCAAGAAGATAATGTCACAACTGATATTTATCTTCCCTTTCACCTAGAACTCAAATGGGTATCCACTGGATCTGACATGCATGTGAGTTAATAATAGTAAAAACATCAGTTGCATGTGAGATCACTCCACATGAATTAATTCCTATTTAATTCACTTGATCTTTCACTAGTGTATCTGTAGTTATAACTAGCACAATTGAATTTAAATCACTTAACTGAGTTAAACTAATTTACAACTTGCATTAACTAATGCACCACTACACTTCCAACTCTCTTAAAACTAAATTCAATCTGCATGTCCCACCAACCAACCTCTTAACTCGAAATTCACTTAACTAACTGATTTTCCTCTTCAGTTAACTATTTCGAAGTCCACATTGAGAATATATTACAGTTTAATTGTCCATATAAATTAAGGGATAATAAAGATAGACATGTATCTATAAATAGGCATGCATCCTATAAATAGACATGCACCATACATCTATAAATAGACATACACCCAAAAATAGCATGTGTGGGCCCCACCTAGTGTAGGTGCTTAAATCTCACTAGGATTAAGGATGTTTTTTCCGGATGCAAATTTCACTGTTTCTTGTTGCAAACTTCAACACTCCCTCTCAACAAGAAATTAATGTCCTTGCATGTGACATGAAACCATTGCATGCGACATGCAACTCCATGCACGTGGTATGCAACCCTTGCATGCGACATGCAACTCCATGCATGCGACATGCAACTCCATGCATTCGCCATGCAACCTTTGCATGCAACACTTCTGAAACTAAATAGACTCCAAAAAACTAAATCAGTATAATGCATCTGTCATCAAAGTATATTGACTTTTGCTAGCTATTGCACATGTCTTCAGGATCCACTGCACTGCTGACACATGCATCTATGCACTCTAAACTTGCTGGAAACTCTGATCTGAGGTCCAGTATCCGACATTGTCACTTTGATTTCATGTCCTCAAAAAAGCTGACTGCATCAATCCAACTGATCCAGCTACTACTTCTCTGTGGATCCTCGTAGCTAGGCTCAATTCATGAGATCCACACCATCTCAATGAATCTTTCCAAAAATTTCTTCTTGAGATTATTCATGTATGTCACCCCATATCTCACTTGGTGGTATAGCTGCATGCAATCCCTTTGCCCATCTAGCTCGAAATTTCTCTGCATGAGTGGTTTCTCCCATTCCATGATCCTTCACATGTGGCCACTCCACATCTTGAAGTTCATTCTTACCTGCATGCAAATATAGCTCCCTCTCAGAGGTCAATTGCGTGGATTTATCACACTTCCCCATGGTTGGAAGCTTTGTAGAAATCACATCTACATCAAGATTATAGAGATTATTCACATGAATCCCAATATTATTGACTTTCTTTGTGGCTTTATGCCGAAGGAATGATTTACCTTCACTAAAGACCACATCAGAGCCTTTATCTTCCAACGTTGCAGTTGAAACTAAATTTTTCGTTAAGCCTGATACATGCATTACATCTTTTAAAAAGAAGCGTTTACTTGAATTCCTTTGGAAAGCAACATTACCAATCCCAATAACGCTATACCTTTTTTCATCACTCATTTCCGAATGCATCTGGAGGTCCTTCTCCTCCAAGCTACTGAAAATTTCTCTGTCTCCCGTAAGGTGGAAAGATGCATCACTATCCAAGTACCAGATCAAACTCATTGCACTTGAAATCATGCATGAAATAACTGAGAAGTTAAGCTCAAATTTTGAGGCAAGGGCCTCACCACCTGCAGCTACAGCAACCTTCTTGTTCTTCTTCTTTTGTGGATAGTTTGTGGCAATATGTCCATGCTCTTGACAGTGAAAACACTTCACTTTGGACATGTTGTGATCCTTGCCATCTTCACTACCATCACATTTAGAATGGAATTTCTTCCCCTTCCCCTTATTCACCTTGGTAGCCAATGCACAATTCTCTTCATCATTATGCTTTGATGAAGAGCCACTCTGGTGTTCCGCTTGAACTCCTCCCGCCCCAGATCCGACCACAGTTGTTCCCAATATGGTAATTTTTCCCGTCTGTTGACAGAGTCTTCATAATTGTGCCAACTCTTAGGAAGTCTCAAGAGAGACAAGCTCACCAAATAATCATCAACGACAGTTATTCCTACACTCTCAAGTTCAGCCTGACATTGGACAAACTTTGTTAAGTAGACCAGAATAGTGTCGTTCTTTTCTATATTGATCTTCCTCAGTTTGTCTTTGAGAGCCAATTTCCTATGGTCGCTGCTGCTTTGGAATAGATCCGTCAAAGCCTTCCACATAACATATGGTGTGGTTTTCCCATGGAGTCTTGAGACAATGTGGTCTCGTACTCCCTCCAACAAGATCCCCCTTGTTCTTGCCACTTTATTTTTCCATGCATCAAGATTTGTAGCATTTGCAACATCTGGATTAGGAACATCTTTGTCAATGAATTCCTTGAAGCCATTGTCTTCAAGTACTTCCTGCATCCAGTCCTTCCAAGAAATGTAGTTCGAGATGCCCTTGAGTGCATACTCTAACCTCAAGCCATTGAAATCCATTTCGATCTTCAATCAACTGTAGCACCAACAAATCCTTTCTGCAAATTCGAATTCTTTCCACCAACAAACTTAGCTCTTGCTTCACTTCTCCAATTTCCTGTGCTTTGATATCATGTAAAAAATTATACAATATGCATGTATATCTTGGATTCTCCTAATCTAAAAATGTTCTACTGTTAAATAAATAATTGCTTATACAAATATTTGCGAAATTAAGAAACACAATCACCAATTACAAGATCATGAAGAAAGATCAATCACACACAACACAGATAATTTCCCGGGGAAAGATTACAGCTAAAAACCCCACTACCTTCTATTGTATATTATATCATGGATCATGAAACAATTTCATACAAAGCTCCAATCCAAGAGCCCTTAGTACACGAGCTAATTGTCTCACACTTTCATACATAAATTGGCAATTTCCTTAGCCAATTTACTGTCTCCAGACAACCTACCTCGATTGTGCAATCCCTGATAGTAAAGAACCTTGAATAATCGATGCCTTTCCTGTGTTTATTGAATAAATATCATGGGCTCATCCAATGTGTGTGTGCTTGAATGTGTGCAAGAAGATAATTTCACAACTGATAGCTACCTTCCCTTTCACCTAGAACTCAACTAGATCTCCACTAGATCTGACATGCATGCTGTTAATAATAGTTAAAAATCAGTTGCACATCAGATCACTTGATGTGAATTAATTAATATTTAATTCACTTGATCTCTCACTAGTGTATCTGTAGTTACAATTAGCACAACTGACCTTAACTCACTTAACTGAGTTAAACTGATTTACAACTTGCATTAACTAATGCACCATTGCACTTTCAACTTTGTTACAATTAAAATCATTCTGTTACAACTAAATTCAACGTGCATGTCCCACCAACCAACCTCTTAACTCGAAATTCACTTAGCTAACTGATTTTCCACTTCAGTTAACTATTCCCAGGTCCACATTGAGAATAATTTACAGTTTAATTTTCCATCTAAATTAAGGGATAATAAAGGTAGACATGCATCTGTAAATAGAAATGCATTCTATAAATAGACATGCACCATACATCTATAAATAGACATACACCAAAAAATATCTTGTGCGGGCCCCACTTATTGTATGTGCTTAATTTTCACTGTGATCAAGGATTTTTTTTCCGGATGCCAATTTCATTGTTTATTGTTGAAAACTTCAACAAGACATGCTATGCTAATTTGTGGGATTCGTCCGACCCAAAAGGAGTGAAGGAAAACAAATTTTTCTAGGTTCTCTTCGAAAGCACATTGGCAACAACGATACATTCACGACCTAGACTATCCCCAGTGGTATATGAGAAGTGTAAAAGTATTGAAGACTTTCATGTAACCATGCACCACATGCGATTAGGGCACACGACGACCCTATCTGGTACAATTTTACATTTATGGTGACAAAGGCGGAGATTGACCAGGTCATTGCGACCTGGACAGTAGCGTGGAAATTTCGCCTCATCTCCACCCAGCTCATCACAGCGTCCACATCTGGAAAAGAGAAAACACTAGGGGAAAAATAAAAAGAAGGAGAGAAACGCACCGAAAAATATGCAGAGACAGGTGAAGAAAAGGACGCTAAAAAATATCCTGAGGCGGAAGAAGAGAAAGACATGGAGCAAGAAACAAAAGGAGAAGCTGATTTGGAGCTTGGAGGCCTTGATGGTCTGGATGGCACTGGAGCAGAATCACCAAGAGGAATGAAACGTGATGCAGAAGCCCCCAAGAGCGCGTGAAAAAAGAGGAAAGACTCTAAATCTAGAGGAACTAAGGATGTTATGCTAACAAAGGAGGAACTTGAAAAAATAGAAAATGTGGTCGCATCTGCTTCTGAGGATAGATAGACATCAATAGAAGAGTAGTACAAGGTTGTGGTCAAAGCACTTCACTCAGGGTTGTAGGTATTACAATTAAAGACTGAAAACATCTAGGCGAGCGTGAGTCAAGTGAAGCCAATTCAAGCGAGCTAACCTATAGCCATGGTCATCACCACAATGGACAATAGAATCTACACCTTTCCAAGTGCGACGATCACTATAGAGAAACTGGAAATGCGTGTGTAGGTGCAAACCTACCTAGAGGTTGGGATAGAGTTATCCATGTTGCCTAGCAAGAATATGCATGCAATCCAAACTATCATCATTGAAGAGTTGTAGTGCAGGGAGGCGTGCGTGAATCAACATTGAGTGAAGCTGAGTAGAAGATCATGGAAAATACTAAAGAATCAATCCAAGCTCAGACAACATAGTAGGTGGCTTTAGCTCAGTGACAAAAATTAGAACATCTGATTGAAAGATTGTGTGGCGACCTTCCAGAGGTGGCCATCCCTACTTCCGTCGTGTCGTAGGTAAAAGTAAAAAGTTGTCTCGCAGCGCTAAAAGCCTCCTGGTCAGAGGTGCAGATATTAAAGGCCGAGTTTGAACATCATATCATAATATTGCAGGCCAAGCTGTAGCTAGAAACTCCCTAAGAAGTGCACGCAACAGGAAGCCTTGGTCAATGAAGCTTCAGAGAATATTTTTGCCACTGTTGACAGGGGTACCACACTGCTAGAAATAGCTATGGTCTTGTGGAAATATGTTCAGACAGATCCATTATTGAGGAATATCTCACAAGAATTGTGCACCAAGGAGTAGGCATTCGACGACCTTCAAGAGGGCCTTCCTACTTTTGTCCCTTATTAGCACATGGCCCACTTGCAGGCTAGCCATATCTTGCATGATGAAGTAGAGGAGCTACGACGAAAGAAACATTTTGTCACAGAGCACATGAAGCCATGGGTAGATGAGGCAATGAAGCTGTCACAAGATATGGATGCCACCGTCAAGTATTTGAAGAAGACCTATCAAAGCATCAACCTAGCCACAGAAGGGATGGCATTGTAGAAAATTTTTGACACAGTGCAGAGCTGATCAGAGCGCGAGCGTCTTGGCACCCTTTATTGTTGCCATTAAGGAGTTGCAGATCAAGATGAAGAACCCAACACCGCTATGACGCGAGACAAGTCACAATATTTTATTCGAGGCCTGTTGGAGTGGGATCCCTTCAGACCGCAAATTTGGATAAAAATATAGTAGTTTTTTTAAGTTAAGTCGTGCATGCTAATCAAAGCATAACTGAAGGGGCTTTGGGGTTGATCAAAGCCCCTCATGAGTTATAATGGGAAAAAGGGTAGAACTAGGGGTCGCAAACCACATTTTTTGGACCTTACATGAGCACAGGCTAAAGATATAAATAGGAGTCTAGATCGAGTCAAAGAAAGAGGTTGTTAAGTCTGAGATAAGTTTTGGTATGTTGATTTGAGCTGAAAATAAAACTGTCTCGGTTTAGAAGGCTACTACTAGTTGTGTACGCGGAGACCTTACTCTTGATGTGTGCGGACCCCGTTGGCTGTGTGCACAGGTAGAGATGAACTGTGAATGAATAAAGGAACGTTTAGGGATACTTCTGAGTATCAAATGCAACGGTGTTCTGCTTTATGATCTAATTTGTTTATTATTTCCATTTACTGCATTATCTATATTGGATTAGTTGCGTAAATGTCTTCAACCTTATCATAAACGTTGAATAAATAGATCTATTACTGTCAAAATCAAATTTCATGTATTAAGACGATTGAAGGGATTGCGAGACCTTTTGTTTGTGCACACGCAGGAAAACTTGCGTAAACTGACCTAGATCTACCTGATTAGGGTTTTTGGTTAGGGATTCTATTGCGAAGGTCATACCACTATTGTTATAGATCTGAAGATACTCAGACCATTTAATTCTCTCTCAGTGTGTGGAAACTTGGTTCCAGCACCCCCCCATACTGCTTCGGGTGAGACTTTGACCTACGCAAGTAGGTCACTACCGAAAGGGCCAGTATTAAGAGGGTTTTGTTGGTTAACCTTAACTCCAAACCTGGGACATTACCCCTCAAGCCAACAGTTGTCAAGAAGCTCAACTGACTCTTAGTAGTGCTAAATGCAAGATGATGCAAACTAAAGGAATTTTCTTGTAACATCATGTATCAACAGAAGGAAAAAAAGTGGATCCCATGAAAATAGAGGTAATATCGCATAGCCATATTCCCACCACACAGAAAGAGGTAAAAATTTTCTTGGAACATGTCAGATACTACAGGCGGTTCATTGAAAAATTTACTAAAATTGCAGCATGAATGTTTAAATTTCTTTATAAGGATGTTGAATTCTTATGAGACACTAACTATCAGAATCCTTTTCAGGAACTTCAGGCGAAGCTGACAGTTGCTCTACTATTGGGAGGGTCTAATTGGTCTCTACCATTTCAAATTTTCATAGATGCATCAGACACTGCACTTGGAGAAGTTTTGGGTCAAAGGGAAGATCACTCTCCTTACGCTATATATTTTTTTAGCAAGAACATCTCACCCATTGAATTAAACTATATAGTCACTGGAAGGGAATTTTTAGCCATTGTTCATGCTATTAGCAATTTTAGACATTACATCACCGGTTATGAGACTCTTTTCCATACCAATCATTCTACCATTAGATTTTTAATGACTAAAACTATTACTAATGTAATGATTATCAGATGATTAATTTTGATGCAATAATTTAATATCAATGTGACTGGAAGGCCTAGGAAAGACAACTTGGCCATTCATTTCTTTTCCTAAATGAATATCGGTCAAGGAACAATTTCGACATCAATTACATATTAATTTCTAGATTAGAACTTGTTTGAAATATCAACTCTTACCCCTTGGTTTGATGATATGGCCAATTACCCGGTAACAGGTAAATTTCCAAAAAATATATCTACTAGGGAGAGACATAATATTATTTAGCGAAGTGAAAATTATTCCTGGATAGATGGAGAACTATTTCGCATGAGACCTGATTTGATCATGAGAAGATGTGTGCAGTAAGATGATATGTTTGATGTGCTAAAGGCTTTCCACAATGAGACTTGCAGAGGATATTTTGAAGATAAAAGAACCACTTACAAAGTCCTACATGTAGGATACTACTGACCCACACTTTTCAAAGATGTCAGAAAGTTTGTCTCAAGTTGCGATGCTTGCTAGCAGATGGGGAAAACAATTCCAATAGATAAGATGTCGCTCCAAACACAAATATCAATAGAACCAATTGAAAAATGGGCACTGGACTTTGTGTGTCCCATTTATCGCATGTCCAAGAAGAGGAGATATATTTTGGTCTGCATGGATTATGTGACAAAGTGGGTGGAAGCTAAAAATTTGTATTCCGCTTCCGAGAAAGCAGTGGCAGACTTCCCTTTTGAGGATATATTTACTCGTTTTGGGGTGCTTCGGAAAATTGTTATTGACCAAGGAACACAATTGAAATCCAAATTGGTAAAGGCCATCATGGTACAATATCATATTAAGCATCAAAAATCGACTCCTTACCGCCCCCAAGAAAATGGGCATGCAGAATCCACACAGAAAGTCTTGGAATCCATCCTCACAAAAAAAATTCAACTACACCATGTTGATTGGGCTGACAAGCTACCTGAAGAATTGTGGACCTTTCGTATCACTTGGAGGATTGTAACAAGGCACACCCCTTTTGAATTATTATATGGAAATCAAGTATTTCTTATAATTGAATTTCAGGTAAATACATTCTGAATAACCGTTCAATTGGGAATGAACTTGAATGACTCCCAAGAACAAAGATTGATGCAACTGGTTGAGCTTTATGAGATCAGGTGGGCTGCGTTTCAGAGAACCATGTTAGTACAGGATCAACGAGTTTTATGAAATGATACAATTATAAAAAATAAGGGTTTTCACCTAGGGGATTGGGCCCTACTCTATTACAGTAAGTTTAAACACTTCAAAGGTAAGTTCTCAACCAGCTGGTTAGGGCCCTATGAAGTAGAAAAATTATTCAATAATGGATTTGTTTGCATTAGAAATATTGATGATGAGTAGAACTGATATGTAGTAAATGGCCATCGGTTAAAATTGTACCACTAACCTCTCTCTCTCTAGGAATTTTCACAGCAAGTAATGTAAGGTCCAGAGATGGAATTAGTTCAAAAGGAGGATTTAGCCTCTGTTGGCCCTTCAAACTGGTTATATATATATATACATATATATACATATATATATATATATATATATATATATATATATATATCTATATATGTATATATGTATATATGTATATATGTATATGTATATATATATATACATATACATATATACATATATATACATATACATATATACATATATATACATATATATACATATATATATATATATATATATGTATATATATATATATGTATATATATGTATATATATATATATATGTACATACATACATACATATATATATACATATATATATATATATATATATATATATATATATATATATATATATATATACACACACACATATATATATATACACACACACATATATATATAAACAGTGAGGTGACATATTTTCCACATATTTTGCTGTTCTCCTCAGAGCTCATGTAGAATAAAGGAGAAATCTATCTTGGGTAAGTTTATTCCTTTAACCATACTTGACAGATTAATTATGGAAAAAGACCTTTTGTAGTCTTTTTTGGATATTTCAGACTCTCTAAAACTAAAAATCTTGAGCAGTGATTGATCCAGGCTTATACAACTCAATGGAAAAGTGGCAGTTTAGGGATTCTTTGAGTACATAATTATTATTTTCCAGGCTCAAGGAAATATTTATGGAAAAGAAAACCCCTAGAGTCCCCTTTGGGTTATTAAAACTCCCTAAACATGAATTCCTCGAGTAGTGACTACTTTAGGCTCGTTAAAACTGTGAAGTGGTAGTGGTTAGGGATTTGCTGAGCATAGAATTATTCTTTTCCAGGCTTTACAGAAAATAAATCCTCCTAGATCTTCCTTTCTCAACATTTAAAGCTCTAAAAATAACAAATTGCTTAGGAAGTTATCATCCCCAACCTGGTAAAAATCCATGGGTTGATGTACAGATTATTTGTGGTTTGAAGGAAACTTTCAGCAAGCTAGATGATATCATTGTAGAGAGAAAATTTCTAGATTATGTACTCAAGAAATTTTTTGTACCTAAACTTTTTGTACTTCACTGTATGCATATAATTGGCTTTTGTCATTAAAAGATATAAATTTCTGAAGAATAGCCTGTATTGGAGTGTAGATGTGTATGGATGTCATTTTGACATACATTTCCTAGACATTCTTGTTATGCCTATCATTTTTACACTATTTCAAATTGGAGCAAACATGACCTTCAGATTTTGAGCTACAAATCATTATAATATAAAGCTAAGGTATGTGCCTATTATTTATCTAGATTTAATTATGAGAATTTGAATGTATGTCATAAGAATATGAACCTATATCATCGATTGTCATGTTTTACCTAACAACCCTCCTTCCCACGATTATTAAATTATTCTTTCCAGTATTCCCTTCCTAATCCTATTCATGCATACCACCCCCCTCCATCTTTCATGATTACTATACTCCCAATTTGAATGATGCCTCAATAAGTGTCCATCCTCACACCTCGTGTCCAGTACTCTGCCACTATTTTGTGAGCCACTCCCACAAAGGTATGATGCAGGCTATCTAATTGACTGACAGGGTTAATTTTTTTTTCACAAGGCTTAAGATAGCACCATGGTGATTCTTAATAAAAGGAATCCATCACTATGATTTTATTTGGTGCAAGACAATGAGTTGAGAATCACCCTTCAGTTCGAAATTTGGGAACCTTGGTTTTGAATAGGCATAAGGGTTGACATGCTGAAGCCCACATTTCTCCAATTCTTACAAAGCCTTGAGTATCAACATTGCAAATGAATACTAATAGAGCGATGGTGGATGCCATTTTTGCATAAGTTTCAAGGATTCAATGATAAGGTTACCATAGCATTTGCAAAAAATTTCGATGGAGAAAATGCCAAGGTGGGTAACTTTAGTTTCAAGGTTATAGAGGAGTCGATCAATGGAGCCACAGAGTTACCCTCCTTAGGTTAACTGTTATTTAAAAGAGGGAAACTAAACATTTCTAATTGCACATAATTTATCAAGCCTGCCTATCAAACAATTGGTTGGTGGAATGGCGTGTTACAGAGTTGCGTGGAGGAGAAGTGGCATTACTTCATCACCATTTTGCAGTGATTTTTCACCTATGAAGGGAGGTATTACGTGGTGTTTTTAGATCATATCCGTTTATTTCCATATTTCACTAAGGAACACAAGGTCAATATGCTACATTTTATAAGGTTAAGTCTACATAAAATGGCTTATGGAGTTCAGTCGGAAGGTAAGAGCCATGCGACAACCATTAAACATCACAAGCTTATTAAAATAATAATCGTAGCTGAACTAATCAAGAGACGAAAGTCCTAGGAGTTCTTCCTGGTCAAAAATTTCTCTAGTGAGGGAACCCAGTTTAAAGTTTGTAAGCGACTTGTTGGGATATCCTTGAAACAAAATAAGGATGACATTTCTCAATACTCTAAGTCTACAACTCAACCTGCCTTTCCTTCCACCGAGTCTCCTCGAGAATTAGTGCCTCACTCCAAAGCCATGGGAGGAGAAACAAATTTATGAATAGGGAAAGTAATGAAGAAAAGGAAAAGCACAGGGGGGAAACATCAAAGGAAGTAGAAGAGCGAGGATAGTGAGTACCAACCTGAGAAAGTTAATAGTGTTGAGGAATCTCTTCTAGAGGAGAGAGAATCGCCATCCAAGACCCCTTAGACTCATGCTGAGGCTGAGTCAACACTCAAATAGAAGAGAGCCCTCTTTCCACCTTGAGTACCATCAACGCGTATGGTGGAGACTTCGACATAGGGTCGTCGAAGGACAAGGAGTACGAGAAAAGTTAAACGCCTTACAACTAAGGTTTTGAGTTCTACACATATTGATGTACTATCTTCCCCTGATTCAAATATCAAAAAGCCAAATCCGCACCCTGAAGAAATGAATGACCCAGCATGAGAAGCCGGTGTTCCTTTTGATATTTCCCAAGATTTAAATTTTTTTTCACCTATGTAGTCCTTGCCCAGCAAGGATCCCAACAAGGATTCCACTAAGGAGGTGCAACAGACTACTTCAGGAAGGAAAGGTAACAGTAGAGCATGAGAAGGTAGTGTCTCTCAATAGTCTACCGCACTAGCAAAGTCCCCTGTTACTCTTGAAGAATAAAATTTGAAAATCCACTTGGTTAAACTACATAAGATGATCACAAAGTTACGAGAGTAGGGAAACAAGTACAAGGTCCTATTTGACTATTTCAATGAGGTAAAAAACCAACTCCGAGGCACTAATATAATATTTTTCTCTTAGAACATTGAGTTAAAACATAAGAACAAGCGGCTGTTACAATGGAAAGCCTCCAGGATTAAGCGTACCAAGAAACTGTGTTTTAAGGAATTAGCTCTCCAGTTCAAGAAGTGTTCTATGCTGGTTAAGTGTCGGTTAGAGGTCTAGGTCAGGGCCACATATCTTTAGCCAATGGTCTCTCTCACAAATATTTTTTTGGCGAAGCATAGATGATGCATGAGGACATGCATTCGTACATGCATGGGGGGATGTTCGTGCCCATTTTTGTCTCGATTTTCTTACCTTTTTACTCCTATTTTTACCCATTTTACCTCTTAACGTACCTCTTTTTCACCTATTATGCCACTTCATTTACTGCCTAAACCTGTCATCACATAACTAGAGGTAAAACACATTTACTTGATATTATTTCAGTGTTTGTGGTTGAATTTAGGTAGATTCTAGAGTCATGTAAACACAAACCTTATATGACAAAAAAGCATTCCTAACTATCATTTCTAACTATTAAAGAATTCCTAACTATCTTTTATTGGGCCCCTAGCTATGAAGGTTATTGACAGGAAATGGCAGATTAATTACTGGATCAAGGATGAAGTGGCGGAAGCCTTGTGAGAAAAGAACTACTACTATTATGTACTCAAAAACTTGTTTCCAAACCTGTACTCAAGGTGACAATTATATTTTTGGAGATGTAAACAACTCGTGAAGATGTTTTGATATCTCATGCCCAATATCTTCATGACTCGAGATGGAAGTAGTTTGTCCAGAGATAGGATTTGTTTATTCAGAGGTAGAAGCAGTTTGTCGAAGCCTCATACAACTGATTCAAAGATATCATATAGTCTCAGATTATTTATTAGATAACAAGTTTCCATAGTTAGAAATATGTTGATTAAATCTGCATTTGATAGTTTCCTTTAAAAGGCTAATGTAATTGAACTCATTTGTTGCTTTTACTGTTGGTGAGATACAACGATCTACGTAATAAGTTTATATTTAACTCTGTTTTGATAATTTCAATTATATATGATCATCTTTGAGTTTTGAACCAGATTGGTTTTTGGCATAGTTTCCTGTGAGTTATGATTTTCATGCTTTAATTTCCATTTCGTTGCAGTAAATTATCTTGCTCCAAATGTGGGAGGACCCACCACTTGTGGAACTAACCTCGATTATTAGTATATATTAGATATATGTGTGATTTTACTGAGTGAGTATTCATTGATTAAAGCTTACAGAATGTTTGAATGGTGTTGTGTGATCTTGTAATTATGTCTGGGTCTTATCTATAGATGTTTAGAAATCATTTCCATTAAATCATTGATGGATTGAAAGACCATTTTTCTGAGACTGTAGAGTTACAATTTCTTGTCATATAAGGTCTATGTTTACATATCTACCTTAGAGTCATACTCTATATCTTTCCGAAACAAGTGAGCATGAATACATTAGGAGCCATAGTTGAAGTATTAGTGATATGGAATGAACATGGAGTTAAATGATTTCTGAACACACATATAAATATTCCGTCTTGTAGCTTATATTTG
Source organism: Pinus albicaulis (assembly GCA_034641835.2). Taxonomy (NCBI): domain Eukaryota; kingdom Viridiplantae; phylum Streptophyta; class Pinopsida; order Pinales; family Pinaceae; genus Pinus; species Pinus albicaulis. Next base: position 1,132,816,379 of record CM076583.1, on the reverse strand, counting down.
GATAAGGTGCTTTCTCATTACACTTGGATGAATTGTTTTATGATTATGTTTTGTAGTGAATTTAAGCTAGAATGAATTTGTTTCTTTGACAATGACAGCATTCTCAATCAGAATAGTTAGCATAGGTGTCATGATTTCATTTCGTTCTTTGAATTCAAAATTGATCAAATAACTTCATTATTTGCAGTTTGATTTGATTTGGGTAACTTTGAGGGTTATTGTGATAGCACAGAGTAACTTAGTCTTCAAAAGGCTTAAGTATATTAGTATAACATAAGCTTGGTTTTCATTTCAACACAACAATATATAATAAACTTGATTTCGTTTCAGAATGTTCATGACAGTAATGTAAGGCATAGCAACTTCATTTCATTTTTAGTTAAAAGGGAACTTGATTAAATAACCTTATTATTTACATAGTCATTGTAGAAATTTTCAATCAGGTAATTTGATTTGAGTGTGAATTTGTCACCACAATAGCTCTCAAATTATTTGGGTATCATTAGCTTAGATTATTTAAGAATTATTTTTTAGAAAATTATATGTTCAAGAAATTTTATTGAATGTCCTTCTCAGGTTGGATTGAATTAGGAAAATCCAAAGCTTGATTTTAGTTTTGCAGATTATTTTTGTTGATCAGTGGTTTTCATTGATGTCAACCCAAAGAACACCAGGGGCTACCCCGATCTTGCATGGGAATTTTGACCTACAAAATTACTATATTCCAAGACAAGGATGTTTTTTATGGTTTCTACTTGTCGATATGTTTTCTTTGATATATGACACACCACATAATTCTTCATGGTTTTATAGAGATTCATGCTTGAATTTAGTAACCCCAGATAGTGGGATAAAACTCCATGGAGTTGTGGCATGACACTAATCATTGGTTGTGGTCATTGAATAGTGAATAATTAATAATTTTTAAGCTCCTAAAATCCCTCCCTCTTTAACTTGTTGAAGATCCTCTCAACCTAATAATTTATATAAATTGTGATCGTCATATCCTCCTCATGTAGGGATTTCACTATTGGAAACAGGTCATCGTGGAATTTTCACTATAATGGTTTTTCTATGAAGGTTCAAAAGCTAAAAATTTTATCAGGCGAATTTGAAATCCTGAGGAAGCTTCTGTAAACATTTTAGATCATGGTTCAAAATATTTTCGTAGATATTATCTGTGGAAGTTAGGGTTTTTGCAGGATCCTAAACTTCATCTCAAAGAGGTGATATTAGGAAAATTATCATAGCTATCTCTCTGAGTATGGGATTGGAATTATGTAAGAAGTGGTGGATAGTTCATGAAATCTATTTTTTTATTATTATTATCAATTTCAGAGCAAAATGAGGAAACAATGACATATGGCACATCGTATAAGTTCGTTCTACTGAAAGAGTCCATAATTTGGTCAATGTGAGAGATTGGGCATAAATTTGACTTGAAGAATCCAAATTGGGTCAGACCTATGGCATTAGAAAGAATAATTAGAGGAATACTATAGGACCAAAAATAACATATTGGGGTTATGAAATAACATAGATACAACAGATTGAATATCGAGCTCCTAGAAGGAAAGAAAATTCTAGATCATGTGTTGTCAAGGGCTACAAAGGACCAAAATTTCCGGGGCATAAAAGAAAAGCAAGGTGCAGCAAAGGTAAGCTCCAGGTAAGTATATTCTGTATATGCCTGTTCATCTCTTAATTTCATTAGATTCTTTGTATTATAATTTGTTTTTTTTTGTTTAGCACTGACATATGCTCTGCAGGTTGAGGTAAGTTTTTCTATTATCATATCATGGGTATTTCCTTGAAGACTTTTTGCAGGTATTATATATTCATAAATATAAGACTTAATGCATGATATAATGCTATAAAAAGTGAGAAAGGGTAGCATGATAAGAACAACAATATGGGTGAAAAACAACAGCAAGAAGTTCATCACATGAAGTCATCATGTGGGTAGCACTGCATATAGTCATTGTAAAGGTATCATTGTATTGAGTCATTATAAAAGCATCATTGTAAAATTTGTACATGTGTCCATCTACCCAGAATTGAAGAGGCAATTTCGGGAGGTCTAGGATCATCATTAGGTATTTGTGTCATATTTGGTGTTATGGTGTAGTGTGTCTTCTTCTTCTACATCATTATATATCATTGTAAAGTGGGCTATTTTCCTTGGTATAGGAGTCCATTATTATTTTATTCTTCTATAGGGTGGTAGGGTGGTGCTAGGCTAGTGCATGAAGTCACCAACAGGTTTAAGCCTGTGAAAACTTCAGGGTGCTAGGGTGGTGCTAGGGTGAGTTTTAGCTCATTGGGTGTTGGGGCATCCATTCAGTTGACTACTGAAGAATCTTGAGCGTTCGAGCATCCATACAGTGGGAGCTAGGGAAGAATGATTTTCTATATTCTAGGAATTTTGAGATTTATTTTCAATTGGAGTTGAATATTAAATAATTATTAGAAAATGATTCAGGTGGTTTTTGTCCCAGAGGGGTTTCCACCTTAAAAACTGTGTGCATTTGTGTTCCTTTTTTTTACTACTATCATTATACAAACACTGATAATAATTGAAGATTAACTAATGCTCTGAAAGATTAATAATAATACTACTTGAAAGGAATATTGATTCACCCCCACTCTCGGTACTTTCAACAATTGGTATTAGAGCTTGGCTCATTCAATAGTAGTTTAACAACTGAAAGGAGGTCATGGAGCATACCAAGAATGATGTACCTCTATTCAAAGGAAATAATTATGCACTCTGAAAAGGAAGAATGGAGTTCTATCTCTTGGCACAATGTTACTAAGTATGGGGCACTGTTCAAAATGGCTTTACACCAACCGCAGATGAACAAGGTAAGAAGAATTTGGTAAATGACACAAAAGAAAAGAATATTATTATCAGTGGATTTATTGAATCTGATTATCATAAGGTGTTGGGTTGTAAAACTGCCAAAAATGTATGGGACAAGCTTGAGAATATATATGCAGGTGACTCAAATTTCAAAGAAGCAAAGCTTCAAATCTGTAGAGAAAAATTTGAGCAAATCAGAATGAAAGAAGATGCCAACATTCCTGCATACTTCCAACACGTTGATGAAATAACCAAAACTGGGGAAGGGTTGGGAGATCCTGTTGATAAGAAGAATATTATATGAAATATTCTTAGAATGTTAACATGGGGATTGAAGCCAAAGGTATCAGTCTTAGAATACAGTGAAAATTTGGACAAGCTCAGCAAAGAGGAATTACATGGAGTTTTCATACCATATGAAATGAGAATTGATGAAAAGAGGGTACTTTGCATCTAGAAACTGCGTTTGTTGCATCTAAGAAAACCAATATGGGAAAACAACCTTCAAAGGAAAAGACCTACACCTACAAGTGTGAAGAAAAGGAATATGAGAAAGAAAGTATTTCAGATGGAGAATATGCTTACTTTACGAGAAAAATAAAAATTGGCAAGGGAAAATTCAAAGTTAAACTTCTATTGATATGATTTGCGTGTGCTGAGGTTGGGAATTTTGCAGAAAAATGTCCGAATAGAAGTGATGGAAACTCAAAAGGAAATAAAGGATTAAGAAATTCAACAAAGCATGATTGGTTTGCGAAGGCTATGCACAAGTGGAAGGAATTGATTTCAACAAAAAATTTTCACAAGTTGCCAGAATGGAAGCCATCCAAATGTTTCTGCATGTTCAAGAAAAATCAAGGTTTACCAAACGGATGTCAAGTGAGCATTTCTGAATGGTGAATTAGAAGAAGAAGTTTACATCAAACAACCTGAAGGTTTTCTACTATCAGAAAAAGAAGACTATATTTGAAGGTTGAATAAGGCTCTATATGGTCTAAATCAGGATCTCAGAGCATGGTATGCTCGTCTTAATGGATATCTACATCAACAAGGGTTCAAGAAAGGTACTGCTGATAGCAATATTTATGTACAAATAGATAAAGATAATTTCACAATTGTTGAGGTATATGTTGATGATATAATATTTGGTAGCAATGATGATCGACTAAGTAAGAAATTTGCTACAAAGATGCAAAGTCAGTTTGAGATGTATTTACATTGTGAGCTGAAATACTTCTTAGGGCTTCAAATATATCAAAAAGAGAAAGGAATGCTTATATGTCAAGCCAATTACATCAATGAAATTTTCACAAAATTAAAAATGGAATATTGCAAACCCGTTCTTACTCTGATGGTAACAGGTTGCAAATTGAGAATAAACGACTCATCTGAGGATGTGGATCAGAGGTTGTACAAATCTATGATTGGTAGTGTTCTATACATAAAAGCATCCTCACTAGATTTTATGCAATCAGTTGGACAAGTAGAAATATTCCAAGTAGCACCAAAAGAATCACATATTATTGTCGTCAAAAGAATTCTTCGATATCTAAAGGGCACAACAGAATATGAATTGTGGTATCCCAAGGGTAAAAATCTCATTATTCAAGCCTTTACAGATGCAGATTGGGCAAGAAGAATTGATGATCGTAAGAGTACTAGTGGAGTAGCATTCTATCTAGGTGGATTTCTCGTACCATCGTTGAGAAAAAAGAAAATCTCAGTCTCGTTATCTATAGCGGAAGAAGAATAAATTGTCGTCGCAACTTGTTGTACTAAAGTCCTTTGGATGAAACAAACTTTGAAAGATCTTTAAGTACAATTCAGTGAGCTTATTCCTATATTCAGTGATAACACCAGTGCCATCAACATCTACAAGAATCTTGTCATGCATTTAAAAACAAAACACATTCCGATCAAATATCATTTTGTTAGAGAACAAGTCGCTGAAAATAATATCAAACTTGAATATGTTGGTACAAAATAATAAATCATTGATATCTTCACTAAAAATTTACCTCGTGAAGCATTTGAATATCTTTTCCAGAAGCTTGGGATTCTCCCAAGTTCTCATTAGATTTTCCTTATTCAGGAAATAAAGGGGGAGTGGAAGTGTGTATAGGTCCACAATATGGTTATGTGTCATGGGGAGTTACCCTTTGCCATTGATGTCAAAGGGGGAGAGAATGTTGTTGGAATAATTGTCATTATTGGAGGGGGAGTACTTATGTTGCCATCAATGCCAAAGTGGGAGATTGTTGATCGTTGGTTGTCATTCATGTCAACCCAAGCAGCAACAAGGGATACCCATATCTTGCATGAGAATTTTGACCTACCAAATTACTATATTTCAATTCAAACATATTTTTTATGGTTTCTAATTGTTGATATGTTTGCATTGATATATTGCACACCACGTAATTCTTCACGGTTTGAGAGATATTCATGTTTGAAGTTCATAACCCCAGCTAGTGAACCAAAACCCCATGGGGTTGTTGCATGATACTAATCATTGGTTGTGGTCATTGAATAATCAATAACTAATAATTTTTAAGCTACTAAAATACCTCCCTCATTCACTTCTTGAAGACCCTCTCAACCTAAGCATTTATATAAATTGTGATCCTCATATCCTCCTCATGTAGGGATTTCACTACTGGAAATAGGTCACCATGGAATTTTATCTCTAGATTTATTTCTACGATGGTTCAGAAGTTGAAATTTGTATTAGGAAAATAAAAGATCCTGAGGAAGCTCATGTAAAAATTTCATATCATGGTTCACAATATTTTCGAACATATGATCTGTGGAAGTTAGGGTTTTTGTAGGCTCCTAAAATTCATCTAAAAAAGGTGACCCTGGGAAAATCGTCATAACTCTTTCTCTGAGTATCAGATTGGAATTATGTAAAAAGTGGTACATAGTGCACAAACTGTAGTTTTTTTCATATAAATTTCAGAGTTGAATGAGAAAACAGTGATACGTGGCATACCGTACAAGTTACCTCTACTGAACCAATCCATAATTCAAGCATTGTGAGAGATTGGGCATAGATTTGACTTGAAGAATCCAAATTGGTTCATACCTATGGCATTGGAAAGACGACTCAAAGGAATACTGCAGGACCGAAAAAAAAATATTGGGGATCTGAAATAACATAGGTACACCAGATTCAATATCAAGCTCCTAAAAGGAAAGAAAAAATAAATCATGTGCTGTCAAGGGCTGCAAAGGACCAGAATTTCTAGGGCAGTAAAGCAAAGCAAGGTGCAACAGAGGTAAGCTCTAGGTAAGTATATTATGTGTATGCATGTTCATCTCTTAATTGCATTAGTTTTTTTATATTCTAATTTGTTTTTTTTTTTGTTTAGCACTGACATATGCTCTGCCAGATGAGGTAAGTTTTGCTATTATTATGTCATCAATATTTCCTTGAAGAATTTTTGCACACATTATATATTCATAAAGATAAGATTCAATGCATGATCTAATGTTCTAAAGAGTGAGAAAGGGTTGCATGACAAGAGAAGCAATCAAGGTGCATAACAACAACAAGAAGTTCACCACATGAAGTCTTCACGTGGGCAACACTACATACATTCATTGTAAAGGTAGCATTGTACTGAGTATCTGTCAATAATTGAAGAGGCAATGTCGGGAAGTCTAGGATCATCATTAGTTATTTGGGTCGTAGTTGGGGTTATGGTCTAGTGTGTCTTATTATTATACTTCATTCTATATCATTGCAAAGTGGACCATTTTCCTTGTGTTAGTATGAATCCTTTGTTGAAGTGTACGAAAAATGACCTCTTTAGCTACGCATAACTAATAGCCCTAACAACAAAAGTGGCTGCCAATATCTTCAGATCTGCGGTTAGTTGAACAAGAAAAGAGCTGCAAAAGCCAGATCTATGCATGGAAAGACATTAAGCAGTAAAAACAAGGGTTTGCTCCATATACCAATAGACAAGACAAGAACAATTTTTGAAAAATTTTTGTATTAAGGGCACCTGGGGGGAAAACAAGAAGGCGTATCCAATTCTCCTCAATGGGATGGGTTCTTGGAAGTCCTCAGCACTTCAGATCTAGAATCTCTCTCTCTTGTTGGTGTAGAAAACCCAGACAAAGATAGAACTCAAAGGGAGCTCACACAGCAAATAATGAAGAATATGACCAAGTGTATAGATCCAGAGTGATCTAATAGGCAACAAAAGGTGAAGAATGGTAGGAAAAACCCTCCCTATGCATAACAAAATGTGGGTCATTCTAGATCTTGGTGCATGGGTTAACCCGGATCTAGATCCACTTTTACATGGGACCTCACACATTATATTTGTTGGGAAAAGGTATTTGACTTGGGTAAAATCCCTTTATTTGTAAATAATAAATAAATAAATGATTTATTTATTATTTTAAGGAAGTGGTTGAATGATAATAAATAAATAAATGATTTATTTATTATTTTAAGGAAGTGGTTGAATGATAATTAAATAAATAATGGTTTATTTAATTATTTATAAATGATTTGGTCATATTTAACAAGAAATATTATTTAAATAAGATTTAAATAATTATTCCTAGAAAATAATAAGATAAATAAGGATTTATCTAATTAATTTCCTTGTTTTGGGTTAAATATAACCAGGAATAATAATTAATTTATTGTTTAATTAATTATTCCATGAGAAAAATCAAACAAATATAGATTTGTTTAATATTTCCTATTTTAACGTAATTGAAAGCAATTTTACTTAGGGTAAAATTGGTCTTACAAGGTGTACTTGGGTCCATCTAATGATAATAGGTTAGATGACCAAAAATAATTAGTGCCCCCGAGCGTGCGGCAATCGGAAAATCGACACGGCCGAAGATGATTGTAAGCGCCTAATCACCAGACATCAAAAGGGAAGTCAGAGAGAGAAATGTAAGGTAGACTAATGTACTGAAGAACTAGAACCTGAGGAGACGAGACTTGCAAGTGCAACAAGTCTCTTTTTATGAGAGGGTACCTATGCTAAAGGCGGCGGGGGAGGCATACCTATGCCCGCCGAGACAAAGTACAAAAGAATAGTGTGTCCGGTAAACAAGGGACCGAACCATAAAGTACAGCCGGCACAAACATGAGCCAGATAAAAATACAATGAGGGATCCCACATACATGCTGTGCCTGGGATAACAGCCAGGACTTATACAATAATATCTGAGTACATGAATAAATACAGCAAATTCCCACAGCCAAATGGGAAGGGCTCTAAATCTGGCGATACATGCAAGTCGGTAAAGTCGACACTAATGATGATAGTGAAGTGGAAAGGACTGAGTAGCTAATGGATGACTTCCCTTGTTAGAGCATAAAGGGCATGAATGACATGGCAGCGACTGACACAATATCGTAAGGGATAGGGGACAGTGGGACTGAAGGTCATAATATGCGACACAAGAGAGAGACCAAGAAATGAAGGATGGAGGGCTATAGCGGGGTATAAAGGGACTTGGGATAGACTCCATGAATGCGATGATGACTCAACTTGGATGCTCTAAACAAGGGCGACTCTATGGTGCTGCCACACAGTAAAAGGCCCAATGGGGGACCATAAAAGCATGAGTCCAAGATGGTAACTCATGACGAAAATAGACACGCACAGAGACAAGTAAGGAGGAAAAATGGTGCCCCAAGTACAAGTGTCGTAAGTGAGGAAATTTGATTTTAAGGAGGGGGGAAGTGACCCTTCTTGGACAAAATGTGTCCTGGTGAAGCATCAAAGAATAAAAAACTAATGGATACCCATTTTAGAGCTCGGTGAGAGCTTTCCAACGATGCAGACGGTTTGTCAAACGGAGCTACAGTGTGGTCGCATCAGTCGAAAGAAGAAACAGGGGTTCTCTTTTAATAAGGTAGTTTTCCCTCCAAATTCACTCATTTGCTATTGTTGCTGTGGTGAATGTAGAGAGGAGAGAAGGCCCTAAATCTTGCAGCGAGTGTAGTGGAAAAACTAACCGTTGGAATCGAGATTCGTCAGTTGCATGTAAGAGGCCTAACCTTACTCTTTCATTTTGATGGATTGAAAGTTCAGTTTAGGGCCCAAAATCCTAGAAACATACCCTCCTTCATCTCTACGGCCGGGTCACACTTTTTGGGCCAAAAAGTGCGACCTGGGATGCAGGTTTCAGGACAAAACCTGCGACCTGGTCTAGAACTGGGCAGAAAACTACGACCTGGGAGATGAGGGGGTTTTGGTGCTGTTTTCTAGCTGGGAGTTGGGTTTTTGTGTTTGGTTATGGTATTCCCGATCTGTATGCTGACAAAGATAATGTTTTTGTGCAGGTATGGCAGATTTACGGGTGAACTGGAGAGAGAGAGACCTGGGTACATTACGGGCAGAGATCTAGGCGGATCAGGGTGTCCATCGTGTGTTGGCCAGCTTTGGGGTTCTAAAGTTTTTGGAGAACCCATTGATGAGAGTAGGAGAGCCCTTGTTGGCCCAGATTATCAGTTATTGGGATCTAGAGTATGAGGTCTTTATAGTGCAGGGGCACAGGATTGAGCTGACAGTCGAGGATGTATATTTCTTGACGGGTCTCCCACCACTGGGGATGGTGGGAAACACGCAGCCAGTACTACCGCGGGGGCGACATATCATGGAGTTTGTGGAATGACATTGTCGACCGGGTCTCCAAGTCAAGGGGACTCGGATACTGATCGGGGATCTAGAGAGGCTAGAAATCCGTGCAGTGGCCGCAGCTGTGTTGCGTAGCCTGGGCAACCAGGCGTTCCATCACATCACCGGGGGACAGATGATGTTGGTAGAGAGTGCGTTGAGTGGGACCTACTATGGGTGGGCCCAAATGATGCTGGTGTCATTAAAACGACAGTTCTCGCTCTGCAAGCGGCAAGTGAACCACGATTTCTCGTATGGGACTTTATTGTGCGCCTTCTTCTTTGAGAAGATCCCGACCTTGCGGCCTCGTGTACAGCTTCCAGATGGGGGCCTGAGAGAGCCCAAGATGCGCCAGTGGGGGCGGTCGGGCGAGTGTTTCGACCTGAGTTCTTTGCCCATTGGGATCAGATGCCGTTATACATAGATGACTATCCCTATAGTGGGATGAGTTATTGTGAAGATCCGGACACCACTGGCTTGTGATGCAGGGCGATGGTAGGTGGCAATTGCTATCCTGTATGGGCATGTTACGGTGTTTGGAATAAGGGATGCTCGAACAATGCTGTTGGTATGAATATATCGACGTGGCGGATATAGGGCAACCAGCCAGCAATGACTGCGGTGCGAAAGACACAAAATGAGGATCGGCCGCCCTTGCGGAGGACATCCGCTGATAGATCACCCGGCAGGTTGTGACCATCGAGCTGGGTGGAGGACTTAGGAGACGGAGTACATACTGCTCTTGTGGGTCTACCCTCCGGAATGAACCTGAGGGTCATGTGGCGCATGGCGATGGCGGTCAGCCCGATATGATCTGAGGTGGCAAGGAATGACAACCGAGGATCCACCAGATAGTGATTAGGTGTGGGGCATGTGGTGCCCCCTAGTGTGTATGTAGGGGCAAGTGGTGCCCCCAGTTTTGAGTTTTTTGTAACATGATATGGGCATGTCATATGTATCAGACTAGGTTGACTCTAAACACATGTTTTTGCGACACATATTATGGATATGCATCGTTTTTATTGATTATGAATGTTATTGTCTTGAATGAAATGCGTGTGATAAATGCCAGTATAGAACATGGTTTGCAATACTATCTACATAGTGATTCTGTTCTCGATGTATATGGTTGAAAGTTATGGTTTCAAATGCACGTATCAAGAGTTTCACTCATAAATAGCGTCTAAACAGCACAGGGTTATGCACACGATAAACACCATTTAGTTGGATTACAAGAAGTAGGGAATCTAAACGAACGTGCAGATGGAGGATGCGATGAAAGAGGGCATCGACTAAGAGACCACGCAATGCATCATATTCGGCCTGATTGTTGGTGGCAGAACCAATGCGGACCCCGTTAGAGAGAACAAGGGCATGCAAGGGGGTGACGATGGCCCAACCTGCCGAGGCTAGATTCCGGGAGTAACGACTTGCACCATCGGCGTAACCGATAAAGGGTGTGGATGGGAGGTCCTGCGGAATGGTGTTACAAGACAACAAATGAGAGGAGGAGAGGCAATTACAGCAGCGTGAGTGCACAGAAGACATCGGGCGGCAACTGTGGGAGGGAGTGCAAGGAGCAGGATGACTATGACTCATATACAAACTAGAGGGTGGTACATGAGGGCTATCGGGAGTATGGTGAGGACTCCGGCTGCGTAGGTCAATAGAGGCACGGGTGGGGTGATCTCGCGTATGGGTAGAAAAGGGGTGGTCAGGTGACACAACAGGGGAGGATGCAGGGGGGCTAGGCTCCAAGTGTCTCGCAGAGAAGGATAGGTAAAGAATGGTTACAGTAGACTCCTTCATATGAACATCAGGGGGGGGAATCTCGATGGGAGCGGGGGGATCCTCGGGCTGACCGGACGCATACTGCGCGAGGATGGGAGAGGCGAATTGATTTTTCTCAACCTCATACTCTCGGACCACCTCTAAAGAGGCGCGGTAATGCGTCAAGTGAGGACAATGGTGGGAGTAATGGCCATGAACGCCGCACAAAGCACAGGGTTTGTTGGTGCGGAGAGTCTTGGGGTTATTGGTTACGGACGAAGAAGGAAAGGAGGCTTCAGGAACCGTAGACTCGGGGAACGCGACTTTAACCATGAGTTGAATATAAGGCAACTCGGGACAAGCATGAGTGGCATGACCGGTAACATCACACAAGGCACAAGGCTTTGCGGGGGGAGGAGGGGCTGAGTCAGTCGTGGTGGTATTGTCTTTGGGTGCCCCCTTGCGGGCTTTGCCTTTCTTCCCGGGAGCCGTCACGACAGGAGAAGGGACCCGTGGAGGTGCTGGGGGCACAGTGGCAACGGAGGAAGCGAGGGGGACTGGTTGAACCGGTGTCAAAGCCATGTAGGGTTTGGGGTGACCAGGAGGGGTGGTGGCGGGGGATCAAGGTACCAGACTGGTATGCCCAAGGTCAGGTTAGGGAGAGAGAGGGTGGCCATGACGGGGACAGAATATACTCCGGGAGGGGGAGCCAGGAAAGGGATCTGCCCAGCAGGGTAATGACCAGGAGGGACGGCTTCGAGATGGTTAAGGCCAAGAGGAACCGATCCAGGAGGATAAAGGGGTTCAGGGATACCAGCTGTAGGGGTAGGGCCAGAAGGAGGAGGTCCGGCTGGCTGAGATGAATGGCTAGGAGCGGGTTGCGGAGGGCGAGGGGGAGGTTGCTGACTAGCCGAGGCAGGCCGCTTACGGGCAGCCTGGGACGATTGCATCATGCAAACATTCGATAAGCTGGGATCGGTGACAGGAGGAGGGGGAAGGTTAGGGAAAGTTCCAAGTAGGGAGGAATCTTTGGAAATGCCGGGGGAGACACTGGTTAAGGAATCGACGGTTTGCTTGTTGGCTACAGAAGAGATGGTCGTCTCAGGTGAGGTCTGAGATTTTGGCTCATGATATGTCAACTGGTCAATGGTGACTATCTTTCCATTATGGGGAAAGACATCTTGCAGAAAACCGCGGATGGGACAGCAGACATAGCATAGGTGTAGCTTCGCCCCAATAGAATGTTGTAGTCTAGCGGGGCGTCGATGACTTCAACGTCAACGCAAACAGTCTTACCGGCGAGGGTGATAGGACAATTACGAAACAGGCCAATGGGCTAGGAGGCATGGCCGTCCCACGCTCGAAGGGTGATCGTGGAAGGGGCCAACTCAGGGGATCCGAGTTGCTTCCAAACCGAAGCGGACATCACGCAGGTGGATGCCCCCTCATCAATTATACACCGGGAAACGTTGGCGTTCCGGATTTTGACTGGGATTTGGAAGGCGACAGAAGGAGGGAGAGGAGGATGGTTCGATTGAGTGGTGTCGAAAACAATCATTTGGTCATCAGCAGGATCTACAGCGCCCACGACAGATAGTAGAGTCTTCTTTTAGGAAGGGCACGACTGGAGGAGTTCCAGTGTGGAAATGGCAGCAGGAGATTGCGCCAAATCATCTACTATACTATACGAATGAGCAGCTCGACCGGAAGCAGCGTTTCGACGTAGGGGTCCCTTAGGAATCTTGGTATGAACCTCAACTTTGGGTTGAGGGATATGTAAGGGGCCACTGGATGTCGAAAGAGGCTCTGTAGAACCTAAAGAAGGAGGCTCGGGGGCAGACTGAGCAGGAGGCTTGGGGTACTGGCGAGACCAAGTTTGAAGGTGAAGGTCGACTGTCGGGGAAGGATTAGAGTGCATCATAAGGCTCTGGTAATCAGAAGAACCAGAAAGAGAAGGGGGAGTGGCGACCTGGCTATTAGGCGGTTGGGTAGCCATGAATCCTTGCTGAGGGAAAGGATCAGTACACACAGCTGGTTGGGTAGTGGCCACATTAGGAGGAGCATGAGGGGAGGCGTGTTGTCCGCACAATGTGGCTTGAGACTCCCACATCTGCCGCATCTGGGGTAAGAGGGGACAATCATGGGTATAATGACCATAAACACCGCAACACGAACAAGGCTTATTTGTGCGAAGTAGCCTGTCCGGCTTGGGCTGGGTGCCCTGTTGCTGGTTGGCAGTGTTAGGGTCGACACTAGGATTGGGTCCATGGGTACCAGGGGCAGATTGGTTTGGATTTCCTCTCCGCCTTCGTTGAGACGAAGGGGGATTAGTTGCGCCTTGCTGCGCAAATACTTGCCCTGGAGGGGGCTGTAAGTGCTGTGTCGGGTTTAGAGGAGGCAAGGGAGATGGAAGCGCATATGCCGGAGGAGGTGGCGCACTAGGCTGTGGATAAAGATAATGGTTAGGTTAGGCAACATTGAGGTAAGCATGAGGTTGGGCAAAAGGAGGAGGCATGCCGTATCCTGGATACATGTTACCGGGAGGGGGAAGAGTGCTAGGGGTGCTGGCCCCTCCCTGAGGGAGACCATAGCCCATAGGAGGTTGAGCATACGGATGGGAAAGGGCTCCAATGATACCGTCGGCGGAATGAGATGCCCCCGGGGCGTTAGCGCCACCGGGCCTGTGGAGGTTAGGAAGAACGACATAAACATAACCAGATTGAGTGTAGATCAGGTCATATTTCAAGGCTATTTGGAGGGCGGCTTCTTCGGTTTGAGGAAAATGGGAGGCGACATCTTTGCCGATGGGAGCTGGAAGGGTGCGAAGGAACCAGTCCATATAAGCTCGATCTTCGAAGGGAGGGGCTCGACATAAGCTCCGTCTTCTTCACCATTCCTGAACATGGGCGGAAAGGCGGGTTGAAGAGGATTGCTTGAAGGAAGTCAAGAGCTCTTGAGATGAGCATCGTGGCCTGCGAGAGGCAGAGGGAGCTGAAATAAGATAAAGGCTTAAAAGGCGGTTGCGGACAGTAGAAGAGCAGGCTTGTTCAACATAACATTTAGAAGCTTCGCCGGTAATCGTGCGTTGGAACAAACGAAGACGGATGGAGTCATCGGTAATGGAATTGGAGGAACACCACATGTGGAAAGATCGGACATGATTGGTTGGATCTTCTCCAGCTTGGCCTTCGAACTTAGGGATGTTGGAAGGGAGATTGGTTGGCATGGCAGGCCAACCAACATCGTGGCGGATAGGGTCATTGATCAACTGATTGAAATCGGGGAGGCTGAGGCCTGCAATGTACGGCAGCAAAGGTGTGGCCGGGGTAGTTCCTGTGGCAGTTCCGCTAGTAGTAGGGCCGGAATTAGGGCTGGGAGAACCGCTAGCGTTAGGCCCTGGACCAGACATAGTGAAGGCGGCAGGGGGAGAACCAGGAGGAGAAGGAGAACCCGATGAATCAGGAGAGCAGTCGGAGTGCGGACTCGAAGGAGGACTGGCTCGACGACGGCGGGGCGGAGCAGGTCGATCAACCGGAAACTGAGGGTGAAGGCCAAGAAGTCTCTGGGAAAGGCGCCTAGGGGGCGCAATGATGACAGGAAGAAGGAAACCGACAAGGGCAGAAAGGGACAGAATCAAGAAGGTCAAGGGCAGATAAGGTGCAGTGACGATTGATTTTAGAGTCTTTGCCAGGCGGTGTAAACCAGGCGCTTCTTCACTTAAGGTCAGTGTGTGGGGTGCGTTAATTTTAATTTTTAAACTTCGTTTTGAGAGCGCGTTATGTGATAAATCGAAAAGAAACATGTAGAGAATAAAGATATAGCCGAAATAAATATTTAATGTGGCCTAAACATGCATCAATCTAACCCAAAAAGGCGGGTCTTCAAAACTACTTGCAAATAGGCAAAAATCGAGTCAAACACACATAAAAAGAGTGTCAATAGATCTAGGGTCAAAAGGGACAGATCTAAAGGATAAAGCCGTCGAAAAGAGGAAAGTATCATAATAAGACATTTATGGGCAAGGGTGGTCGAAAGGCAGACCAAATAAAAGCGAGGGGGCAAGGAGGAGGCCCCAGCGAGATCCAAACAAATCTTCAGGGAGGAGATTTGAGAGGCAGAAGAGCCGATTACAATGGATCTTTACAAAGGATCTGAAAGGGAGGTAACAGATCTGGAAAAAAGGAGGCTGAAGCTCCGAAAAACAGACGATTGAAACAACTAAAACTCTTCCACTAAAAGTGGAGGGTACTAAAGCCCTAGGGGGCTAGGTTCCCACTTAAATGAGTAAAAACAGATCAGAACTTGGTCAAGGCGGGCTGAGACAGAGGTTGGAAGACCCTGACAGAAGCTGCAGCAAAACCCAGAAAAATTGCAGAAAAATCACTGAAAAACTGGCAGGTCACAGATTCTGACCTATTTTCAGTGCAGGTCGCAGAAAAGGGGCAGAAAAGTGCAACCTAGAGGTCCAGGTCGTAGTTTATGGGCCAAAAAGTGTGACCCCCCGTTCCGGTTGTCTCGGTGGTATATTTTCAGAAAAGTTGTCGTCTCAGTTGCGACTGGTGTCGCTTACCTGCGCAATAGGGCCAGAAACACACGGAAGTTAGAAATTTTGATGTTTTAGGGTTTTATGTGAGAAAAACAACATAAAAATAGGAAAAATAAACAGCTGAAAAGAAACCCTAGGGTCTGAAGTAGCTGGATATGCAGGAATATGAAAAACGACAATGGTCGTAATTTAAAACCCGTGTGGAGTCGCCATTTGTTAGTATGAATCCTTTGTCGAAGTGTACGAAAAAGGACCACTTTAGCTACGCATAACTAATAGCCCTAACAACAAAAGTGGCTACCAATATCTTCAGATCTGCGGTTAGTTAGACATAAAAGAGCTGCAAAAAACCAGATCTATGCATGGAAAGACATTAAGCAGAAAAAGTAAGGGTTTGCTCCATATACCAACAGACAAGACAAGAACAATTTTTGAAAGAATTTTTATATTAATGGGGCACCTGGGAGGAAAACAAGAAGTCGTATCCAATTCTCCTCAGTGGGATGGGTTCTTGGAAGTCCTCAGCACTTCAGATCTAAGATTTCTCTCTCTTGTTGGTGTAGAAAACCCACACAAAGAATGGAACTCAAAGGGAGCTCACACAACAAATGGCAGAAAATGGTGACCAAGTGTATAGATCCAGAGTGATCTAATAGGCAACAAAAGGTGAAGAATGGTAGGAAAAACCCTCCTATTTATAACAAAATATCGGGTCATTCTAGATCTTGGTGCATGGGTTAACCAGATCTAGATCCACTTTTTATGGAATATTTTATTATATTTGTTGGAGGGAAAAGGTATTTGACTTGGGTCAAATCCCTTAATTTGTCAAAATAAATAAATAAATGATTTATTTATCTTTTTAAGGAAGCGGTTAGAAGATAATCAAATAAATAATGATTTATTTAGTTATTTAAGGAAGTGGTTGAAAGATAATTAAATAAATAGTGATTTATTTAATTATTTGTGGGTGATTTGGTCATATTTAACAAGGAATATTATCTAAATAAGGTTTAAATAATTATTCCTAGAAAATAATAAGATAAATAAAGGTTTATCTAACTAATTTTTTTGATTTTGGGTTAAACATGACTGGGAATAATAATTAATTTATGGTCTAATTAATTATTCCATGAGGAAAATAAAACAAATATAGGTTTGTTTAATATTTCCTTTTGGGGTTTCCTGTTTTAACATAGTGAAAGAAATTTCACTTAGGGTAAAATTGGTCTTACATGGTGTACTTGGGTCCATCTAATGATAATAGGTTAGATGACCAAAAAATGGTGTAACACCTTGGTACAAGAGTCCATTCTTATTTTATTCTTTTATAGGGTGGTAGGGTGGTGCTAGGCTAGTGCATGAAGTCACCAACAAGTTCAAGCTTGTGAAAACTTTAGGGTAGTAGGGTGGTGCTAGGGTGAGTTGTGGCTCATTGGGTGTTGGGGTATCCATTCAGTTGACTAATGAAGAATCTCGGGCGTTGGAGTGTCCATCCAGTGGGAGCTGGAGAAGAATTTTTTTCTAGATTATAGGAAGTTGGAGCCTTATTTTCAATTGAAGTTGAATATTAAATAATCATTAGAAAAAAATTCAGCTAGTTTTTGTTCTGGAGGGGGTTTCCACCTTAAAAAATGTGTGCATTTGTGTTCCTTTTGTTTACTGCTATCATTGTACAAAAACTGATAATAATTGAATATTAACTAATACTCTGAAAGATTAATAATAATAATAATTGAAAGGAATAATGATTCAACCCCCCTCTTAGTATTTCCAACAATTTTGATCTCTTTTTTGCATAGTAGTAGGTTGATTCTAGTTTATCATTCATTAGTCTATTAAAATCATCTTAGGCTTATGTTTCCAATATGAACAACATTGGAAGGAATACATGAGTAATTATTTTCGAGTGTAATCAGAATTCCGTAATTAGTTTATAAGTGATCTTGTTGTTAGAAGGATAGTGTTTGAAAGAGTGGGTTAAATATTTGAGTTGTAGAATTCGAGTTTACACTGGTGAATGATAAATTTAAAATATAAATGGATTTCATAAGTTTTATTGTATGTTTTTTTCAAGAAGTTAAGTGAAATTGTTAAAACAATGAGTCTTTTAGATAATAGGTTTAATCCGATTTGAACAAATAGGAGTTTGTACATAAGTAGTTCTTTTCGAAGGAAATCATGTACTCTGTAATTAGATCTTGAATCTGAACCAAGACGCAATGCAACTCGTTTTTACGATTCATGGTCGATAATTAAATATTGAGTGCTTTTAAGAAATTAAAAATAGTCAACATATGCCAAAGTTAGGACCTAGGAACTTCATGTACCAGTTTACCCCAACTGGGCCTACAAACTTTTGGTGCTTCATCTCCTAAGGTTAGGATTTTGGATGTTTAGGGTTTTCCATTGTTTCTATAACAGAATTCAGAATGCATGTAAACACCACATATATTCTCAGACATAATCCACCCTCATCTAAATTAGCTTATTTCCATTTTGCATGTTAACAGTTTTCAATATGTTGTTATTAATAAATTGGAGTTTCCTTTTTCGATGTAACTCTGTGTTTTTATTTATCTTTGTATTTCATTTTTTTCCTTCATAAATTTGAATCAGTGGTATCATAGCAGTCTCCTCTTTCTCTATCTTTTTATGCACGGCCCAATGAGGTTGGGGTATAAGGAGCTAGGTATTGAACTGGTTGAACCTTTGCAAGAAGCCCTTGAGCAACAAAGGAATGAGATTATCGACAAATTTTCCCAAATCCTTCGGCGGATTCCCACAGGTGACATATCTTCATCCAACAACCACTCAGGTGGTGCCACTCCCTATAAGGTACAAGTCAAATTTAAGATTCCCATATTTGAAGGCCAGATAGATGTAGATGTTGTAGATAAATATTTAGACTTGTTAGAAAGATATTTTTCAGTTCATGAATTTTTGAACAGGGAAAATATTACTTTTTCACTCCTCAAATCCACCCCCCACGTCAAGGATTGGTGGGAAACATTTTGTGAGCATAGGGACAAGACAAAACCCTAACTGATTTCAGTCACACCCACTTGGAATTATTTTTGAGATGTTATCAGGGAGCAATATTACCCTATTGATAGCTATGAGGATAATTACATAAAATGGACCACACTGCAGGAGGTAAGGGACCAATATGTGCCAATGTTCACAAATATTTTCCAACCCTTTGCACGAAGTTGGGTAGAAATGATTATTAGCGGCATATAGTACTAAAGTACTGTGGTTGTATACAAAAATAAAACCAATATGAGATGGATTTCCTGGACATATCCTTGCTTGCCCCCACCTACCAATACGATGTTAAGATGGAGTAGAAATGTAAAAAGAATAAGTGAGAATTTAGATTTGTGAATTTGAGGCAAGGAAAAGGTGCCCCCAAATTACAGAAAAAAAGGAAAAATCCAATGCGGGTAACCCAAGACAACCCATCGAAACCACCAAAAAAAATATCACCACAAAGATGAAGAAGATCATAGGGATGTGGTGTGAGTTCCTCAAGAGCCCCACTCATAACACAAGTGAGTGTCAAAACAAGTTGTCACTCGTGGATGAGATGAAGGCTCTAAAATTAGAAGCATGTTCTGACTCTGAGACAGACCTTGACATGGGGAATAACAAAGGGAAGTATATTATTTATTCATATCATAGTGCTATTGTTGCCACCACTAATGTATAGAGGATCAAGCCCGAAGATCCATAGGAAGGGGAGCGTCTCTTACACTCACAAATATGGGTTAATGGGTCTCCACTGCAGTTCATTATTGACAATGGGAGCCAAAATAACCTCATCTTAGTAGAGGTCCTTAAGCAAGTAAGCCTACCGACCACACCAAAACCATAGACATACACCACCGGGTGGCTACACCAAGGACGAGATCTTCACGTCAACTAGTAGTGCCATCTTCCCTACATTATCAAATTGTGCATGGATGATGTACTATGTGATGTTGATCCTATTTAATTATGTGATTCATTATTAATCTGAACATACTTTTGGAAGTGTAATGTTGTGTATGATTCCATACCTCGCACTGTTATTAGTAATTCTGGAAATAAGTTATCTAGGATACCTAATGTGGCCTCACCTAACGCCATATCATTGATCTCTGCTAAGAGATGTAGTAAGATCATCTCCCAGACCTGGAATATTTTTTTTCTTTATTATTCACTCTCAATAATATTATTTAGTTATTTTATGCTCATGATTATGATGTCTTAATGTAGTTTCCATTCGCAACACATTTTCGACAATTTTCAGACTTTAGTGCAATATTCATGTTTTGCTTAAATTCGAATGCTGCAAATATTATATATTCTAGTCTTTTCCATTTTTGAATACTATAGTGGTATCAAAGAATGATATTTTTCTCATCTTGTGGGCACTTCATGACATCAAAAGAATAAGAAGAAGAAGCATAAAAAGAAGAAGTATTCAATGGAAGAAGGATTCCGTTTTTCCACACTTCTCTTTAGATCTATGCCAGATATCTACAGAGATTAAAGAAATGAGAAGGGGAAGACAAATAGAAACCTTAATAGGGTTTTAGAATGAGGAATGTCCAAGCACTTCCTATTAGTATCAAAAGAAATTGGTAACACAAAGAGCTCCACAACGATCTACTATGTCTGCGTTCTTTGCAGAGGAAGGTGATTGGCATGGAGATGAAGGAAAATTAGATCATGAGACTCTAAGTGATTATCTAAAACAATACAAATATGAGTATAGAGCATTCAAGGAGAATCTAACTCTCCAATATTTTTTCCAGCTCAAAGAAGAACGAAGATCCCACAGCAACAAAAGAAGAAAAAGGCATAATAAATTCTTCTTGCCTACATTTTGTGGGTCACCCACAAGCATAACAAAGGCTTGGAGGAAGAACTTAGATGCATTTTTCCTACTGCATCCAATAGCAGAAAGATAAGCTGTTGAGATTGCAGTGCTGCACCTTGAGGGTGAGGCAAAGGATTGGTGGTTGAGCCATTTGAAACATGCAAGAGTGACTGCTTCTACAGATTTTACTCAAAGGTTGATCAAGAAGTTTGATAGAAGAAAATAGGAGGTAATTCCAATTGATAAATTACCAACATTGATGAGAAAGCACATGAGGAGCCAAGGGAAGATGTCAGCACTACGACTTTGGAGCCTCCAGGTCCCATCCCATTTGCACTGATACAGAAGAAGGATGGGACCTGGAGGCTCTACATTGATTATCTATAATATTCCCAATTTTCCATTAGTTAATTGGAATATTAGAGTTCTTACTTTTCTTAATTAGTTAAGTAAATAAAATGGTGGAGGGACCCATAAACCCCATAGATGAATAAAATCCACTTTTGGTTTGCGTATTTGGGTTAATTAGTCTTAGATCAACATTATGGAGAAATGGAGTAGATTCTTAATGAAGGAAGAGTGGATATCATACAACATTAATGATAATATCATGAAGATAGTGGTGGAGTCAAAGTAAGATCATGGAGGAATAAAAGTAAGATCATAGAGAAATTATGATGAAGTGATGGAGGAAGTGGTGCATTTAATGCACACATAATGGAGAGAGAGATGAAAATAAATGCAGAGGTGATGGAGATCACGGAGAGGCAGTGCAGTATTCATGGAGGATGGTGGCCACATGTGCAGTACAATTATGAGGTGGGCCAAGTATAGGGAAGGCTCACAACCAAATAAGGAAGATTAGGGCAGAAAAACAAAGTAGTTTGGAATTTGATATTGTATTTTTGTTTTACATTCTTTGTACATTTCAGCTGTTTAGATAAGTTTGCTGTGCTATTTAGCACACAGGTGTTCTCGAGGCAGAATCCCACCCTTTCCCATGTGGGAATTCAAGTGCCTATTGTGGGAAGGTTATTTTGAGGAGCAATTCATCATCCAACATTGGTGCCACATTTATCCACTCTCTTTCGCACATACAACTTTAGGAATTACGCAATTCCTATTTTAGGGTTTGAGAGGAGGAAGGTAGTTCTTAGAATTTTGGCTAAGAAATTGATGGAGGGTTCATCCTTTCATCTTGTGCTTCCATAACACTCTTCCAGGAGCATATTTATCATATCCGACATTAGGCCATCATTTTATACCTCCATACAACAACAGTTCCTTCAAGAATTGCGCAGTCTAGCCAGGTAGAATCAGTGGAGGAAGGAAGTTCCAAGTATTTTAGCTTGGAATCATATGAGGCATCTTTCCCTCACTTTAGAGAGATAATTTCCACCATCTGTGAGCTATATTACATAATATAGCAATAGGCTACAGCTTCAGCTCTCTTGATAGTGCAGTTTAGTCCAATAGTTGTGTAGTGTGCAACAACAACTTGAGCAGTGGAAGGAGGAGCTAGATATCAAGCTTCTAGCTTGAAGATCAGGAGAAGGGACTAACCCTTCATCTATTGAGATTATTGGGTGCTATTGAAGATGATAAATCATTCTTTTAGCCCCATATCAGTAGTCATCCGAAGAGAGTGCACAAGTCAGTTAGCAGGGGTGCAGTGGGCAACCAAAAAAGGGCCGAAAATCCAAACTTAAAAACTGGCCAAACCATTTATGGGTTTCTCTTGGTTTTTCGAGTAGAATACATGTTAAAAATCCCAGTTAACTCTGAGCACTCCAAAAACTTCTCACACATATATCTTCTTCATAGTAGCATAAGTTTCTAGCAACAACAATTATACTTTCTAGTGCTAGATTTCTTTAGTGTATTTCAACCATCTTGTGGCTTGAGTGCATTCCTTTCGGATCACTGTGTACTTACATTTTTTTTTATCCTTAATAATATGATTTAGCTATTTTATGCTCATGATTATGATGTCTTAATGTAGTTTCCAGTCGCAACACATTTTCGACAATTTTCAAACTTTAGTGCAATATTCTTGTTTTGCTTAAATTCGAATGCTGCAAATATTCTAAATTCTCGTCTTTTCCATTTTTGAATACTATAGTGGTATCAAAGCATGATATTTGGCTCATCTTGTGGGCACTTCATGACATCAAAATAATAAGAAGAATAAGCATAAAAAGAAAAAGTATTCAATGGAAGAAGGATTCAGTTTTTCCACACTTCTCTTTAGATCTATGCCAGATCTCTACATAGAGATTAAAGAAATGAGAAGGGGAAGACAAATAGAAACCTTAATAGGGTTTTAGAATGAGGAATGTCCAAGCACTTCCTATCAGTAGAAAAAGAAATCGGTAACACAAAGAGCTCCACAACGATCTACTATGTTTGCGTTCTTTGCAGAGGAAGGTGATTGGCATGGAGATAGAGGAAAATTAGATCATGGGACTCTAAGTGATTATCTAAAACAATACAAATATGAGTCTAGAGCATTAAAGGAGAATATAACTCTCCAATAGTTTTTCCAGCTCAAAGAAGAATGAAGATCCCATAGCAAAAAAAGAAGAAAAATTCATAATAGATTCTTCTTGCCTACACTCTATGGGTCATCCACAAGCACAAAAAAAGCTTGGAGGAAGAACTTAGATGCATTTTTCCTGCTACATCCAATAGAAGAAAGAGAAGCTGTTGAGATTGGAGTGCTGCACCTTGAGGGTGAAGCAAAGGATTGGTGGTTGAGCCATTTGAAACATGCAAGAGTGATTACTTCTACAGATTTTACTCAAAGGTTGATCAAGAAGTCTGATAGAAGAAAATAGGAGGTAATTCCAATTGATAAATTACCGACATTGATGAGAAAGCACATGAGGAGCCAAGGGAAAATGTCAGCACTATGACTTTGGAAGAGGAGCAGCTTCCACCACTAACAGCTGCATAAGTACTTGCATAAGGAGAAGGAACATTTGAATCTTTGCAAGATGGTCTTGAGCTCTTGACATTTGGAGTCCCATGCATGATTGAGGAGATGCATGAGGAAGAGGAGGTAGATACTAGTGTTGGTACATTAGAAGAAGAGAAATCATCACCATTACCAGTAGTTGGACAAGACATTGCACTGGTTGGAGGAATTAGTGTAGTTGTGTAAGATGTTCCCAAGATTCAGCTGATCCAAGGTATGAAAAAATTTCCATCACATATTATTTCAGCACCTGAGCTTGAAATTTGTGAGATCATTCCATCAGGAAAATTGCATAACCAATGATTAGATCACCTTGCTAATTTGCATTAGCAAACTATTGCTGCACAAAGGACCCTTGAATTGTTCAAGGAGGAGATGTATAGCCATCCCAATTGTTCAGTATTGAGCAACACACAACACTTGGTGTTGAAGTGTGGAGTTTCAAAGGATGTGGATGAGCATATTCTTAATCAGTACAATGCCGGGATATGAGTTTAGCATTATGTATGGCCATGAGACAATAGATGCACCATCAAGTAGATCAACAACATTGTCATTGAGGAGAAATGATGAGTTGGGGGGCCAACTATTCTTTGAGCATTTCGATGACTGCTTCACTCATGAAGCATTGGATGGGAAGATGGTAGATGATAGACCTCTTATAATGGATAACATATTCCATTATTATGATATAACTTTCTTGATGAGCACCTCACATCTCAAAGAGAAGCTTTTGCCTAGAACATATTTGGAACCTTATGGGTTATACCGAGTCATTGATGAGAGGTCTTCATGTAGATATCTCCAAGAGGTTGTATGTCAACACATCATGGAGTGCAAATATAGTAATCAGATTGGGGAGGATTATATTCACCATTGGGTGGATACCAAATTGGAGCATGATAGGAGTCACCCAAAGTTGAATGGATGGGTGAGGATGATGAGAAAGTGGTTGGTGAGCTACGTGCAGATCTATTACACTGGGCAACAAGAAGCATGGCTGCACTGGTTGCTTTTGGGTGAGTATGGTTACTACCCAAAATTTCATATTTGCATTATCCAGGCCTTGCATAGTACTAATATGATGCAGCACTACGAGGCATGGTTGTGTTGGCTATTTTTGAGAGATTTTGGCCGTCACATGACATATCCTATGTCAATGGGTATGCTATTGTTTGGGACATTGCATGGCACTCACATGATGTGGCAGCAGGGAGCTTGGTTATATTGGGCTTATGTGACATTATACATGTAAATCAGTATGTTGTTGCTTCATGGCTTTCATGATGATGATGTGAGGTGGTAGCAAGAGTCATTGATGATTTGGTTACTCTTGGGAGAGTATGGGTTGAATTCCCCCCATACTTTGCATAATGATGATGTAGGATGGAAACAGGGGGCCTTATTGCGTTGGATCCTGTTAAGAGAGTATGGCCACCATACTTGGTATGATGATGGGGTGGTATGGAAGCAGGAGGCATTTTTGTGGTGGATGCTACTGAGAGAGTATGGTCTGACATATCACATGTCACCCCATATATCTATATTCTCTATTTTACATAGTGTTGATATGGTGCTTGGAGCAAGCAAGGCCAACAGGGCCAAGGGTCGGAGCATCGAGCGATACATCTTACTCCATGAGGCATTGGTTAGGGAGATAAATCATGAGTTGGGACTGTCCCTTTGGGGAAAAAATCACTCCACTTCATATGTCCCATGCATAGAGGAGGATCTTGAACAACAAATGGTTTCAACTTGGAGATTCATAGATGAGGAGAGGCATATAACTACGCAATTGGAGGCCATTCTAGACATTCTAGAGAGGCAACTATGGAACTAGGCATTCATAGCACATTGTAGTAGATGGGGGTGCATTCCATATGAGGATTCCTTCTGGAGGGAGATGAATTATTGTAGCATCTACTTCTGTAGTTTCTTGAGGACAAGCAACATTTTGGCAGGGAGGACTGTAATATTCCCAATTTTCCATTAGTTAATTGGAATATTATAGTTCTTAATTTTCTTAATTATTTAAGTAAATAAAATGGTGGAGGGACCCATAAAACCCATAGATGAATAAAATTCACTTTTGGTGTGTGTATGTGGGTTAATTAGAAGTAGATCAACATTATGAAGTAGTGGAGCACCTTCTTAATGAAGGAAGAGTGGAGATCATGCAACATTAATGATAATATCATGGAGATAGTGGAGGAGTCAAATTAAGATCATGGAGGAATAAAAGTAGGATCATAGAGAATTTATGATGAAGTGATGGAGGAAGTGGTGCATTTAATTCACACATTATGGAGAGAGTGGAAACTAAATGTAGAGATGATGGAGATCATGGAGAGAGAATGCAGTCTTCATGGAGGCTAGTGGCCACATGTGCAACATAGTTATGAGGTGGACCAAGGCTAGGGAAGGCTCACAACAATATAAGGAAGATGAGGGTAGTGAAGAAAAGCGGTCTGGAATTTTATATTGTATTCTCATTTGACATTATTTGCACGCTTAAGCTATTTAGCTAAGTTTGCTTTGTTGTTTAGCACACAGGTGTTCCTGAGCGGGAATCCCACCCTTACCCATGGGAGACTTCGAGTGCCTACTATGGGAAGTTTATTTTTAGAAGAAATTTATCATCCGGTATTGGTGCCACATTCAACTTCTCTCTTTTGCACATACAACTTGAGGAATTGCATAATTTTTTTCGTAGGGTTTGAGAGGAGGAAGGCAGTTCTTAGCATTTCGGCTAAGAAACTGGTGGAGGGTTTATAATTTCATCTTATTCTTCCATCTAAGTATTCAAGGAGAAGCTTTTTCATATCCAATATTAGGCCAACATTTTATACCTCCATGCAGCAACAGTTCCTTCAAGAATTGCCTAGTCTAGCCAGGTAGATCTAGTGGAGGAAGGAAGTTCCTAGTATTTCAACTTGGAATCCTATGAGGGGTATTTCCCCCACTTTGGAGAGATCATTTACACCAGCTATGAGCTATATTCCATCATCTAGCAGCAAGCTAAAAATTTAGCCCTCTTGACAACGTAGTTCAGTCCAACAATTGTGCACTATGCAACTGCAACTTGAGCAGTGGAAGAAGGAGCTAGATCTCACGCTTCTAGCTTGAAGACCACAAGAAGGGAGTAGTCCTTAATCTATTGAGCTAATTGAGTTATATTGCAGTTTATAAATCATTATTTTGGCCCCATATCAATAGTCATCCCTAGGGAGTGCGTAAGTCAGTTAGCAGGGGTGCAGTGGGCAACCCAAAAAATACAAACTTATAATTTGGCCAAACCATTTCTGGGTTTTTATGGGTTTCATGATTGGAATACATGGTTAAAATCTTGGATATTCTGAGCAATCCAGCAGCCTTTCGCACATATATTGTCTTCATAGTAACAACAATTTCTAGCAGCAACAATTATACTTTCCAGTGCTAGATTTCTTTAGTGTATTTCAGCCATCTTGTGGCTTGAGTGCATTCCTTTTGTAGCAATGTGTACTTAAATTTTTGTTGATCCTTAATGATTTGATTCATTTGTTTTCCACTCATGATTATGACGTCTTAATGTAATTTCTACTTGTAGCACATTTCTAACATTTTTTAGACTTTAGTGCAATATTCCTTTTTTTCTTAATCTGCAGTGCTGAAAATGTTCTATATTCCTGTCTTTTCCATTTTGGAATACTACATTATCAGGCACTGAAAAAATCATTTTCAGGAATCGGTATCTAATCCTTCAAATTGATGAACTTCCTAACCATCTCAAAGGGGCCAAGTATTTTATTAACATCGATTTGAAGTTTGGATATCACAAGGTTCCAATAAATCCCATATATGTATGGAAGACCGCATTCAAATAAAAGGAGTGTGTTTTTGAATGGTTGGTCATGCCTTTTGGGTTAACAAATTCTCATGTAACTTTTATGAGGCTGATGAATGGAATCTTGGGGCCCTTCACTAAGTAATTAATGGTTGTATATCTGGATGACATCCTCATCTTTAAAAAGAGTTGGGAAGAATACTTGTAATGCATTCAATGGGTCCTTCAAACCTTCTGGAAAAAAAAATTATCTGCCAACTTGGATAAATGCACCTTTGGCATGATCTAGGTTCAATATCTTGGTTACATCATATATGAGCAAGACATTCATGTGGATGCGACTAAGATCCAAGTCATTAAAGATTAGCCTAGCCAGACCACTCTAACAGAGCTTCGTTACTTTTTGGGATTTTATAATTTTTATCGGAGGTATGTGATGGGATTATTCCATATCAATTGGCCTTTGAGTCATGTTACCAAGGGTGGAGTGAAAAAAAATTTGTCCTGGTCTGAATCCCAATAGAAGGAATTCATTGTGTTGAAGCACAACCTCTTCTCTGCACCTATACTCACATTTCCAAACCTGCAACAACCATTTTAAATTGAGACAAACGCCTCTAGATATGTTATTGGTGCAGTCCTCATTTGGAAAGGGGTTCGGTGTCCTATCATAGAAAGACACTTTCTGATACAATTCGTAGGTACCCCACCTGTGATAAAGAGATGTATTTTATTCTGTAGGATTTTTAACAATGGAAAAATTACATTCTGGGGAAGGAGATGGCCATCCAAACAAATCACTGACCTCTTCGGTTTATACAGACAAAAGGGAAGCTGAAGAGCAATCACAATAAGAAGTGGTCTACATATATGTAACTGTTCCAGTTGAACATTAAATACAAGAAGGGAAGCATCAATCATATCGAAAATTTCCTTATTCGACCCCCAATTTCAACACTAACTACTGTTCTCAACTCTTATGGCCATGAGACATCTAGATGGTTTCAACTATACAAGAATGATTCAAATTTCACCACCACATACCAAATTCTAGTGGATGGCAAGCAAGTTCCATATGTCCACCTCCATGACAAATTATTATGCAACATGGGCCAACTTTTTGTTCCTTCAAGTGAGTGTGCCAAACTGATTTTAGAGGCATATTGCAGTTGGGTTGCAGGACACTTTGGTGTGGAGAAAACTATGGTGATAATAAAAAAGTATTTTTGTTGGCATGAGATTCGATATTATGTTGGAAAATATATCGGATCATGCACTTCCTATGCCATCACTAAAACAACCTTCAATGAGCAAGGCTTTTACACTCCTTCGCTTACTCTCGACCAACCTTGGGAATCCATCTCCATGGATTATCTGTCTGGCCTCACTTAGTGCCAAGCATGGGAATGACTATGTATTTGTGGTAGTGGGATTATTTTCTAAGATGGATATATTGGAAACTTGCAAGAATAGTATCACAACATATGCTATATATAAACTCTTCTTTGAATGAGTGTGGGCACATTTTGGGATCTTGTAGGCCATTATATAAGACAAGAATAACATGTTCTTGAACACATTTTGTTTGAGCCTCTAGAGATTATTGGATGCCAATATCACCAAGTCCATTAATCCCCATATGATCTGAATTTGATCATAAAATTGTTTGCCATCCATATCGATGCATTAAAAGTGGAAAAAGTAGAGGAATCAACTCATGGGACCATTTTACTGACAAGACCTAGTTTGGTAAAATGGGGTTTAAAGCCTTCTTGTAGTATTT
Source organism: Pinus albicaulis (assembly GCA_034641835.2). NCBI lineage: Eukaryota > Viridiplantae > Streptophyta > Pinopsida > Pinales > Pinaceae > Pinus > Pinus albicaulis. The sequence goes on along the minus strand of CM076583.1, from coordinate 1,132,787,088 downwards.
TGAGACAACAAATGGTGTTTTTTGGGTTTAAAAATTTATTTCTTTGGCACCACACATTTTCATGCTATTATACACACAAATATATTTCAAATGACACAATAATCATGACAATCGGTATGTATGCAAAAGCTATGCCGCTCAAAGGTTGAACTTCTTATTTTCACACCTACAATTAGGGAGGATGTCGGGTCAACCCCCATTATTCATGGAAAAGGTTCTAGCCACATGTTTGTGATGTAAAAGGCTATAGAAGATTCTATATTATAACTCTAGTTAAGAATTGATGTAGTCAAATTTTACCACTAGTAGGCTATCGAGTTGTGTTATAATCAGGTCACTAGGAGGAAGAGGCATTCCATTATTTTGAGAGAATTTTGTTCCATAACTGAGGAAAGATAGTTAGGAGAGATAGGACACGGAGCACTCAGAGAGGATATATTCATTGTAGTATCCCGCGGGCCATAGGAATTACTTCTTTATACGTGTAGCCTTATTTTCTAGAGAGAGAAATACAACGCACCGACTCCGCCTTCCAGGTCGGTTTTCTCCTGAAAGGATTTCCTAGAGAATATCTTGTGTCTTATGTGTGTGTAAGAGATTATTTTTTCATAATCTATTTTTTGCATAATTTCCATTCACATGCATCCACTAATTACAGTTAAATTTATAGATCTAGATTCTTAATGAAACTATAATAGTGTAGAAATTCATAATTTTTAATATAATATTATCATATCTATTCTGACGAGCTTTCCAATGGAATATCCATGAAAGTTTATGGATCACCACACCAATTTCGAGATAGAGGTCGTCAACAAGATAATAGTGCTCAAACTACACATGTAAAAATCTAATCAATCACGAACCTAGGATGAGATCCTTCCTTATGTGCAACACAATTATAACAAATCTATCCATAGCTCGAATGGCCATAATCCCTTTCAAGTGGTTTTGGATGTCAACCTTTGTAACTGATTAATGTTTTCATGCCTCATACAACTACAAAGACAAAATTTACACATGTACAGTCTGAGGTTGATAAAGCAACCAAGTTTATTGAATGCATCCATCACATTCGCTAGTAGGTGCACAACATATTGGATAGGTCCAATGCAAATTACAAGCAACAACATGATCAACATCATGTTCCACATAAGATTTAGGTGGATGAAAATGTTTGTTTGCACATATAGAAATAACACCTTGATAGAGCCCATCAGAAACTATGACCAAGTTGATATGGGCCTTACACCATCACCAAGGTTGTGGGAGAAAATTATTTTGAGCATAGCATTCCTACATTCCTCGACCTACAACCAATGTTCAATGTGCATTGTTTTCGATCATACTTTCCACCATTGTTGGACACATCAAAAATTGTAGAAGAGCTTTCACCATCAAAGCTCAACCAAAATATATGGAACATGCCACAACTGATATGATCATGGACAAATTGATCAAGAGCACTCACCAAAAGAAGTTCCATCTATATCGAGTTGTCAAGCACTAGGGCAAGTGGATCACGAGGGACCAAGTTTAGCAGAAGTTTCCGTATCTCATGGAGGCATTCAATCCAATGGGGACCATTTCTTCCTAAGGTGTCAAGAGTACTCTAGGTGTATATTGGTGGCCACCCACCTATTCCACTTGGACCCCAAACATTGTTTCTTTCAGTTTCCTTAATTGTAGCACAATTTACTATTTTTGGTAGTTTTTCAGGTGTTGAACTTGCAGATCCATTTTGAGGCTGTAAACGATGTTTTTTTTTTTAATGGGAAAACACATATTTTCCAGAAAGGTTTTGTAGTCGAAAGTTGTAGTCCTTGGATATACCTTTCTAGTGAGGTATCGTACATGTCAAACGGATATCGTATGTCAAAGCTACGATCACGGGAAGTACATGTACCAATTTGCCTCGAGAGGGCCCACAAAATATTAGCGCTTCATATCCTAGGGTTAGGTTTTCGGATGTTTAGGGTTTTCCATTATTTCTCAATAAAATAATGCCTTCAAGCCTCATTGTAACACATTTCAATACGTTTTTATTAATGAGTTGAAGTTTTGTTTTTATTTTAGGTTTGTTTTTCTATTTATATTTGTATTTCATTTCATTCCTTCATAGATTCACATACAACCTCAGGTGGGACCCATGAGGTTGGGCTTTGGTTTAGTCATAACTAGAGGAGTTGAATCACATAGTATAATTCCATTAAACCTATTCATGCCTGAATCTTCCCTATGTTGGATGTTGAAGTGAGGATTGTTAGTTTTTAGGCATCACTAACATGGAAGAATTTTTGGGATTAGAGAAGTGTGAGTTTAATTTTTTGTAAAAATGGCTGAGAGAGCAAGTTTTTGTGGTCTCATAGCCTATAGACTTCTCGAATTGAAGCCATATGGGGATGAAATTGGTAAACCCTAGGATCTATATTCATCAGAGTGTAGGAAGGGAAGGTTTCCTACAGAAGAGAAGCTTCCAACTGCAGTTGGGTTGAAAATGTGCAACAATTCCATAGTTGTGGTTGTGGGCAGAATTTTCAAGGAGATGTGAACATGCATGCAACAACAAAGCGGGAAGAAGAAGCTCAAGAGGTTATAGAGGAGGTGAACCAAGATTCTAAAATTTCGAGTAGAAGGAGGAGAGTCTGTGAGGTGTCAATGGCAACTTAGTTGTAGTTCAATGTTTAGGATGAGGAGAGGCTAAGAGATACATGTAGAGGAGGAGGAATGAAGAGTGAAGTGAGAAGAACAGGGATAATTTTAAGGATGGAAAATTATCTTGAAGTTTAAAAAATTGGCGAATCTCACTAGTCCCTAATATGCAAACTATAAAATGTTTATTGATGTATTTGTAAAATTATTCAAATTTATAATGATATTATATATATTTTCTATATAATTTTGGCGATTTTTAAGGTAAAATAATTTTATATTGTAAAATTTGGGTGAATCATTTTTATAAAAAAATGGAAATTGGCGAATCTTTTTTTTGGAAAAACCATGGAAAATTAGCCCACCTGCGAATATTAGCCCCTGAAATTTTCCATGGTGAAGAATAAGATGCAACGATGGAGCCACGTGATTAGGGGATCATGAAGATTTTCAAGTGCGAGAGTATGATGTAGGGGCAGAAACCTGACCCCAAATTTGTACATGATAAATCCTAAATTAAAGTGAATTTGTATTGATTTCAATATTAATAAATCTAGCATTTAAATAAATTTGTACTAATTTCAATATATGTTCCTAAATAATTAGAAAATATTTCATATAAAATGAATTTATTCTTTTATTACTCATTATTTCCAAACTCATGAAGAAAAACGTTACACATCTCAAAATTTTTTTGGAATGCAAAACTAATTTCCCACATCTCAAAAAACTTTTGGAATGTAAAACTAATTTCACATTAATTTTATAAATATTAATATGTAAGTATAACAAAAAACCTATCATAATCGATTGAAGTGAAAGTGAAAATTGCAGTCTCCCTCACAAAAAACATAAAATCTAATCTTAATTGACCCTTTATTGGTAGAAAAATACTCTTAACATTCATCCAAAACACTAGATGATCCCTAGCACAAGTTTTGTTCCAGCAACTGAATTATGAGGTGAAAGTCTCTAATGAAGTCAAAGAAAGAAATCCAAATGGAAATAGATGCCATAAAATACTAGCTGATCCCTGGCACAAGTTGTGTTCCAACAATTGAATTATCTAGTGAAAGTCTCTAATGAAGTCAAAGAAGGAAATCCAAACTGAAATAGATGCCATAAAAGAGGGATGAAAAACCCTTGCCTCATAAAATGAGTTATGAATTAGTACCGATGACATTGAGAAAATGTATATAAAAAACTGTTATTGTAATAATACCTTTTGAAATAAGTATGTATAAATAAATTCCATTTCATTTGAAGTCTCACACTTCGATAGCTACGGATGATTCCTCTGAAGTCGCACACTTCGACAGCTACAGGCAAAAATGGGAAGGGGTTATCCCACACAATTGAAGCAGATGTTTCAGAGGCACTGTGAAGGGGACGATTTCATGGAGGCGCATCGAAACCCATCAGACCAGGGGAGGGATGCAAGCTATTGAGCTTCGGCTCCGATGTCATGTGGGAGACACTAGAGAACCTTTCAACCAGAGTGGTGGTGGGACGCTGGAATTTTTCAAATTTCTATAAGGTGGACCTGATGGGATGGCTGCTTGGTCTGTGTGAGAAGAAGTTGGGTTATAGGCCAGTTACTAGCAAGTTGGAATGGGGCTGGTTCTATTTCCACCTTTGAAGGAAGTGGACCTTGCTATAGTTATGGAAAAGACATGTGTTTATGGGAGGTTCTTTATGGCACTTCACAGGTGGGATATATATTTTCATCCATGTCTCAAAGCCCCTGTGAACCACCTTATGTGGGTTAAGTTGAGAGGTCTCCCTCTGCAATTCTGGAGCCTGAAAGTTCTACATGCATTTGGGGATGTCATTGGAAAATTTCATTACATGGACCCGAACTGCTGTGGCGTTTTCAATAAATGGTGCGCTTGGCTTCTAGTGGAAGCCTCCTTCGCATGAGGCTTGTCGACGAAAATAGAATTGCTATGGAACAGAATCACCTATCGATATTCTATCGACTATTGGAAAATTCCTTTTAGGTATTTTTCCTGTAATGCTACAGGTCACCTTATCAAGAACTGCCCGAGGAGAAGAAGGGGGTTTTCGGAGGAGGGGTCGAGACCTGATAGCAGTTTACACGCTATCAGTTTTTAGAAAGTGACCAAGGATCCAAGAAGGAAGCTCTCTTCTGCAGGATTGCGAGCCATCGTGGGCGACTGGGATAATCCCGAGGTTCTGGCGAAGGAGTTGGGTAAGATTATTCCCATTTCCCCTTTAATGGTTTCTAATGAAGTCGTTTTAAATTCTGCACCCTTTAATCTCTTGTGTGGCGGCAGGTCAGGGTCCATTGGGGTTTTGAATTCTGTCTAGGTCAGTTTCGGGGGGGGGGGTTGTTCGCCCTCTATTATTCCAAAGGGCCGAAGGAAAATTATGGGGCAATTGGAGAGTTTGGCAGATTTGGGCTCCTTGGAAACTGACTCTGAGCCCCCCCTCCCATCGTGTTGTCCTCCCCTTATACCTGGTCCTGATGTTAGAGCGTCTGTTTCTCATTTTCCGGATTTGGTGTCTCCTAATGGGAGATTGGAGGAACATTTTTCCCCAAAGAACTCTATTGGAAGATACATTGAAGCCCTGTTGGAGGGGGAGGACCCCATACTATGTCCACTAACAGTGGTTCAGGGTTGTCAGTATTATCCTAAGATCAAAATTAGTCCTTCATCGCGTTCAAATGTAATAACTAGGAGAGGTAAGAACTTCCTGAAGCGGAAGAAAAAGATGGTTGCGTTATCAGACTTGGCTGATATCTTCCCTGAGAGTCAGTCTAGGGACGTTCCTGTATCCCTAGCCATAAACTGGGTCCTTGGAGCACTGACCTCTGATATTTCGTTGCCATTATGAAATTAATCTCTCTTAATTTAAGGGGATTGGGGGGAAGGGAAAAATTTTTACCTGTGAAGAATTTCATTAGGGGAATTTTGAGGTCTAAAATGGGCCTCCTAGGAAAAATGTACAACAAAAATAAACTTTATAACAACTAATAGGATTCAAGATGATGATGTCAACCATGGGGGATGATTTACCATTTTTTAAATAAAAGGGTAAAAATATTAAAAAATAATAAAATAATAAAACTATTTTTTCAACTCGTATTTTCAACTTATCTCCCAGAATTTTTACTCAGATTTCGAGTGGGAGTACTTGTTGGATGCAAAATTTAATTCCTCATCCAAGGAGTACTCATGTTGCATTCTTTCGATGAACCTTGTTACATGAAAAATGGGAAATACATAAAAAAACGTGATTACAATCACATTTTTTTATGTATTTCTCATTTTTCGTGTAGTATGACCCATCAAAAGTATGCAACATGGGTACTCCTTGGATGAGGAATTAAAATTTTCATCCAACGAGTACTCCCGCTCAAAATTTGAGTAAATAATTTGGGAGATAAGTTGAAAATATGAGTTGAAAAAGTAGTTTTTTCATTTTTCCCTCTAAAATTTGATGATGTCATCAAATCTTATTTGATTTTTTCCACTATTATTTTATAATTTTCTTAGGAGGCCCATTTTAGACCTCAAAATTCCCCTAATGATTTCATTTATGCAATCTGACTTTTATATTTATTCAAGAGACTATGCATCTAGCTGATAGTTCTATCTTATATTTCCGTGCTATTTATCCAGATTGGCACATGGTCACTACTGATGTGGTGGGAAACTATGGAGGGCTGGTGGCTCTTTAGGATCCCAACTGGGCATCCATGAGAGCTTTTAGCTACTTTGGAGGCATCCTACTCTCGAGTCGGTGTAGGGGTTTCTCGGGAAAAATAAATCTCATAAATGTCTATGCTCTTTATTTAGACAGGTTAAGTTTCTGGCAGAAAATGGATGAGAGTGGAGTCTTGATGATTCAAAAATTGCTGATAGCAGGGGACTTAAACTATGTCCTAAATGATAATGAAATTTGGGGTTCACATGGTAGAAAGGATCAGCTAGGGGAACCCATAAAGAAATTTTTTAGGGATGCAGAGATGAGCGAAATTAAATTTGAAGAAAACTGTCCATCCTTGCTAAATGGTAGGAAAGGAGAGGATTTCATTGGAAAATTGTTGGACCGCTTTGTGATATGTAATGGATTACGACCTCATTTACAAAATATGGGAGAAAAGGTTGAGGATTTGATGGTGTCGGATCATAGACCGATCACCCTACAGTGGACTTTTGAGCAAAGAATAGGAGGATTTCCATTTAAGTTCAACAGAACTTGGTTGGGCATAGAATTGTTTACTGAGATGATAAAGAATTACCTAAGAGCCAATAAAAGACTAGAACATATGCCATTCATTCATTACTTACTTATGATGCTGAGGCATTTAAAAAATCTGGTTAAATCATGGAAATGGAGATATAAAAAAAAATGAAAGACATGATTATCGAAATCAGGAAGGAAAGAGTAAAATTTTTAAAGGACATCGGGAAGGGATGTCAATCAGCAGACTACTACAAGAATTTGAAGAATTTGGAGGAAAAATACAGGAAATTCCTCTTGGAGGAAGAACAGGATTGGAGACTTAAGAGTAGAGCAACTTGGCTTCAATGCGGAGACAGAAACACAAAATTTTTCCATAAAGTGGCAAACGAGAGAAGAGGAGTTAATGCAATCTGGAAGATGGACTATAATGGTGATATGTTTTACATGAAAGAGGAGATTAAGAAGGCAACTATTGATTATTTCAGTTCTCTTTACAAGGAACAAGACTTCAGAGATATTACTCTCCAAATGAAATATACAGAGGGGTTTCTGGTTATGTTTGACCAAGATACTCTATCAAATTTGAAGAAGAGGGTTAGCTTTGAAGAAATAAAAGACATCTTAAAATCCTTTGCGGTCGATAAGAGCCTGGGGCAGGATGGCTGGACCCCAGACTTTTTCCTGATTTTTTTTTAGGATCTCACTACTGACTTAGTGAAGATGGTGGAAGAAATTAAATTTTCTGGGTATATGCCGGGAGTAATTAACACTACTTTCCTTGTGTTTATTCGAAAAAAAGGGGAAGATTTACTTTGAGGATTATCAGCCCATTTCCCTTTGCAACACTCTTTATAAGCTCAATTCAAAGATTATTGCAGAATATATGAAGGGAGTCCTCTTGAAATTTATTTCGAAGGAACAGTTAGGATTTTTGAAAGAAAAAAATATCCATGAAGTTGTGGCTATAACTCAAGAGTTAATTCACTCTATGCATACACAGAAATTGAATGGGGTGGTGATGAAAATTGACCTTACTAAGGCATATGATAGGTTTGACTGGTCCTTCCTCAGATTGCTCCTTTTTAAAATAGGCTCGGATAGGGAAATGGTAGCTTCGATAGTGGCATGTATCACAAATTCCTCAATGGCGATTCTAATAAATGGATCATCGTCTAAGTTTTTTAGACCAGGAAGGGGGCTGAGGCAGGGTTGTGCATTTCCCCCCCTGATCTTTATCTTAATAATGGGTGCATTGAGTTTAAATATTAATATCACAAAGTCCTTAGGAAAGTTTCAAGGAGTGAAAGTGTGCTGGGAGAAGATAGTGTCACATAATCTATTTGTTGACGATGTACTAATTTTCGGGGAAAAGGAGCTGAAAATTTGGGAAGAGCTGAAAATTGTTTTTAATGGTTTCTCTGATGTCTTAGGAATGATGGTAAGCAGAGGTAAGTCTTGTATTTATTATATAAATGAAGAGCATGAGCAAAGTAATGAGCTGGACATCTCTTCAATTTCAAAACAGCACAACTCTGCAATGGGATGACCTACTTAGGTTTCAGACTGAAACCATTGGGATATACGGTGAAGGACTAGAAATGGCTACCTAAGAAATACATGAAAAATATTAACACCTGGTCATCGCGATGGTTGTATAAAGGAGGCGGGCTGATCCTTACTCAAGCTATCTTGCAACAATTTACTATTTATTGGGCTCATATCTATGTGATTCCTAAAAAAAATTTAGAATAAATATACAGATATATGGTGAGATTGATATGGAGTGGAGGAAGTGAAAGAAAATCTATACATCTGGCAAGGATGGAGGGAATTTCTAAGCCAAAGGAGAAGGGTGGTTGGAGTTAGACACCTTCGGAAAATCTCTTATTTTCAAGTCAATCTGGAGAGTGCTAACAAAGGAAGGCTTATGGGTGGAGATAGTTAGATAAAAATACATTGAATCAAACAATCTGGAAGAGATTATCATTAAGGGTTGGAAGGATTTGAAATTTCGGTCTGAGATATGGAGGGATTTCAGTAAATGCTGATCTTTCTTCAGAGAAAATCTTGTATGGAAATTCGGTAATGGAAACAAATTTTGATTGGCAGGAGTCAGATTTTCAGGTTGGGTCAGTTGTCTGAGTTAAAAGATGAAATTATTGATCAAATAAACCAAAGGGGTTTATTTTATATGGGACAGATGATTAAGTCTTGGGATCAGGGGATTCCGGTTTGGAAGAGATATATTGAGATGGGAATTGCTGAGATCAACAAAGAGGATTGGAATCGGTATACTTACTCTCTTAAACATCTTGGTTTGAGGAAGGCTACGAATGGTGATCAATTGACTTGGGAAGGGATGATCCCGGATTGTAAGATTATCTCAAAGGAGGCTTATAAGGTTCTGACTACTAAGATATTGGCTTTGGGACCTGATAGCTGGTTTAAATCATTGTGAAGACTTCGGTTCAAATAAAAATGATAATCCTGGTCTGGCTAATATGGAAAAACATAAATCTTACGTGGGATAATTTGCAAAAGAGAGGGTGGTAGGGACTGGGAATATGTTCTCTGTGTAACAATCAGGCAGAAGATAATAACCATTTATTTTATTGTTGTTCTTTTGCAAATGAGGTTTTACAGTCATTGTGCTCTCAACTAAATTTACAAGATCTAGATTATTGTAACACATTTAACTGTTTCAGATGGTGGTCAAGAAAGGGGAAAAAGTGACGTACGATTACTATACTGCTCCATTGGTTTATATGGAAAGCTAGAAACAGACTTATATTTGAAGGTAAAGCAACATACCCACAGGATATTTGTGTTGTAGTTTATAGTTCGATGGAGAATTTGAAAGCTACTAGCAGACCGATGAGGGACTTGTCAATAAAGATGAGACTGGTGGAAAAGATCTATTCAGCTGGCTTCCTTGATGGAGCATCACTAGGCCATTCTTGTGGCTGTGGTGCTTGGTTAATGTTGTCGTCTGATTGTCATTACAAACTCTATTGGAACGGGGGCATAGGCACAAATATGTGAGTGGAAATTATAACATTATGGGGTCTTCTTTGGTTTGTTGCACATCTATACATGGAGGAACTTTGGGTTTTTGGAGACTCGAAGGTCATCATATATTATCTAGACAAAGGGAAAAACTTCAATCCTAGTGTTCTCTCGCATTGGATCGACAGGATCACAAGTTTAAAGAAACCTGTTAGGTGAATATCTTTCAGTCATGTATGCATGGAGAAAAATATGGAAGCTGATCGGTTGTCAAAAAGAGGACTTAATGGACTTTTTGGGGAGATGTTTTATGAGCACTATAATATATCTGGTATTAGGGCAGAAGGCAAGGTTATATTTAGTTAATGCTTTCTTTCTTTCTCTGTTTCTATTAGAGTAGCGGAGTCCTCGTCTATCTTATTTTTGAATTGTTTGGGGCTTGTAATGCTCTTTTTAGTTTTGCTGTTAAAAGAATGAAAGCTGAATGGTACCGTTTCAATGGAAGTTTTCATTAGCTTAAGGGAAGATCCCAATTTTTGTAATCAGTATTCGGAATTTTGTAAGATGTGTCTTGTGGATAAGATTTTTGTCCGAAATTTATGAACTTGTGCCCTGGTACACTATATATACCAGGAAGTATTTTTCCGGCTGAAAAAAAAAGGATTACATCCATACTTAATTTTGAAAATAGGGTCAATAATAATAGTTATTACAGAGATTGAGATGACATTCATGGTCAATAATAATAATAGAATAGTTATTACAAAGATTGAGATGACATACGTGGTGAGAAGTAATAGTTATTAGAGCGTCCATGATAATAATAGTTATTAGAGGAGATTTTAATAAGGTAAATATTAAGAAATCAGCATTCAGTATGATTAATTTGTTATTTTTTTATATAGTTTATTGAATATTATTGATTTTTAATCAATCGAAAAAATGTGAAAGGTAGTTAGTGAATTATTGGATTATTACATGGTGTTTAATATTTTCACTATGGGATGATTAGTTAAGTTTGGTAGACTCTACATGGAGTGAATCATTGGCTTATGGTATGGTGCTTAATATTTTCCTTATGTGAAGATTGGTAAAGTTTGGTAAACTCTACATAGAGTTTGATAGTGCACACTACATGCATTTAAATAAGTATGGCTCTATTTCTCATAATTGTCTTTATAATAGTTATATACTAGTGCAGTGAAGTAAAATATTAAATAGTTGAAAAATGTAGATAAACATCAATTTATAATAAACATTATGAAACACTTGCTTTATTTTGCATCCTCAAACTAAATGAATTATAATTTTATTATTATTATTATTATTATTATTATTGAAAAATTAGTATATAAGCTAAACATATATACATTTAAAAACACATGGAACAAGATTTTCAACTATAGAAATCTACTATATAACCTTATCATGGATATTTTTAATCTATAAATAATTTTTATTACAATACAGTGGCATATCAATACCACAATACTATCAGCTTATTATGGAGATTTTTAATTTATAAATAAACATTATTAAAATACAATGACATATCAATACCACAAGCATAAAAAATCATAACTTAGTTCATATGACAATTATTTATATGATATATATATTTTTTATGACAATTAATTGTATGATATATATTTTTTAATTAATCATAAAAAATAATATTATTATTTTAAAGGTAATTTTTTATGATTAATTTGTATATATTTTATAAATATTTTAAAATAGAATACTTTATAGAAATTAAAATTACACCATCCACATCATCTACTTAACCATTATTGAAAATTAAATAAACCTCTTATTAACCACATACATCATTCATCAAGCAAATCTCCAAAACTATCCTTTTTCTGTCATATTTTGGCAGCTCTCCTCGACTCGGACAGCTAATGTCTTGGTGGCCAGTTCCCTATATTACAAGTCTGGTGGCGTAGGGCGGATATTTTTATTTGGAAGGTAGATTCTCAAATATTTGAAAGATAAAAGAGCGTAAATAAATCTATTCATAACTACATTTTTGAAATATTATAAAATTTGCAATCGATATTCCATTTCTAAATACTCTTAAGCCAAGTGTTTTCTATTAACCGTCCACGCTCTGCAACTATTTTTTAAATGGAGTTCAACTTTTAGAATTACTTTGTTTAGGTCTCCAAACCTCCTATAAATATCACACCAGCATAGACTCGCGGTGCTGGATAAGCATACATCTACAACTTAAAATCAATAAATCAATGGCAGTGATTTGAGGGAATTTAGATTACAATTATCAAATTTTAATATTTCGAGTTTCAGTAAATCTATTTCCATCTCTTAAAAAAAATTATGAAGTTTAATATTTTAAGTTTAAGTAAATCTATATATCAAGTTTTAATATTTTAAGTTTATGTGAATCTATTTACGCTATTAAAAAAATATTCCAAACACTCCCATCATTAATATTCTTAAAAAGCAAATATAAGTAAATTCCAATAAGAAATTCACCATTAAAATGAAATCAGCTATTAAAAAAATATTCCAAACACTCCCATCATTAATATTCTTAAAAAGCAAATATAACTAAATTCCAATAAGAAATTCACCATTCAAATGAAATCAGCACATTAAACAACGCCCTTTTTAACGAAATGCGACTTAGCAGAAAGCCAAGTTTCTGATCAGTCATATAAAGAGAACTTTGGGATTTGATTCGAAGTAATTAAATGCAATAAGGATCGTTCATACTAGTCTATCTTATGCATTTATATCATGTTAAATTTTGGTCACAAGTACACAAGAATCTATTTAAAATAAAAAACATCAGTAATTGCAAGCTTGAGACGAAAGAGAAAGAAGATAGAATGTTAGATCACTCTTTAGTTCAAAGAGAGAAAGACACTAATTCGGATTATGAGGCCAAGACAAAGGGAATTTCATATCTTTCATTGAGTTCCGTGAATTTTTTTTTATATCACTCTCTGGGAGACAAAAATAATGTGCACTATGTGTCTTTCCATTATCAAAAATAAAATTTCCCTCAACAAAAATAAATTCCCCTTTAGTTTCAACTAATTAGCCCAATACTACACTTAGCTAGTCAAAACTAGAAATAGAGTCATATATAGAGTTGGGTATCCCAAAATAAACTGAGAAGTTAATAAAGTATAACGAGCAATTCTTTCACTTCTAGAAAATAGGGTATAACCCCTGCACACTTATTCCTAAAAAATATGAATTACACAATGGTAGTTTATGAGTATGTGGTTTTGGAAACCTATAGTATTACATATTATGCATGTGATGGAAAATGCATGTGACTCTAAAATCCAAAGATAGAACTAATCTCCAAAAATAGAACTAAAGTGTGAAGGAGATAACGTTTCCAAGAATAGAACTATATTCCAAGAATACTATTGACAACCCAAGAATAAGGATAATTATGAATTTGTCTAAGAGGAGGATGAAAATATGGCCATGCTTAAAGCACTATGATGGCATGTCACTTCCATGTCACTACCTTGTCATTGTTTCATGTCATCTTAAATAGTATCGGTTGTTATAAATAGGAAATATACTAAAATAGAAATTTTATATATAGTAATTCATCTAAACAAAGGAAAATTGTACAAAATTGTACATGTACACCAACAATGATGAGGAAATTAAAAGTTCATCAATAGAGAATGATGATTGTATTAAATTCAAATTATAGTATACAAAATGTAAAAAACTATTAAGGATACAAATTAGGGGATTTTGAAGTGTGAAATGGGTCTCCTAAGGTAAATACTATAATAATAATTAACCATGTATTTTAAATTTTTTCGATATGGACCTACTCATAAGTATGCATAGTGGGACTTGTTGTATGTGGAATCAAATTACACATCCAACGGGTGTCTACACTTGCCATTTGAGTAAACTTATAATTAGATAAGTCAGGATATAGAATTCGATTCCACATCCAACGAGTACCCACTATGCATACTTCTAAGTAGGCTAACATCAAAAAAAATTAAAAATACATGAAAACACGTGTTGAGTAGACCTATAAGGAGATCAATCAAAAATACAATTGAAAAAAATATTTTTCCTCTTTTTCCTCCAAAACATTTTCCCTTGGGGATGACATCACTATCTCGAATCCTATTGGTTATCTTAAAGTTAATTTTGTTAGTACATTTTTTGTTTTCATGCTTATTTTTTACCTCAAAACTCCCCTAATGTTTGAATCTATGTTTAAGAGTATGTAACTCTTGTTTGTCAGCAAGCATGAGAATACAAATATCTAAAAATATCTTTCTATTTTTACAAAAATGGATTGTACAATGAAACCTTTATTCCTATTACTATGTATATGGTCTGTCTCTTCAATAACGTTTTTATTTACTTCAATTTTTATCTACTTGCCTAGATCCATCTTAACTACGAATCTATCAAGCGCAACTACAGATCTATCAAGCGCCGAGAGAGATTAAATATCTCGAGGTGTAAACCTCTTTTTTGAGTGCAAAACTTGAGGAAAGGTTTTCACCTTTGATAAATTCGTAGTTAAGATGGATCTAGGCTAGTTTCAGTCATGTGCGACCAAGGAAAATCTATCAATTATATGAGGGAAATCTATCGATAATATTAATTTTATCAATAATATGTAAATACATCTAATATTAATATAACCGTTTTTAATATTAAATTTTCTTCGTTACCTCAGTTTGTTGACATGATAAATATTGTAAAATAACTTTAATGATGAAAAATGATGAAATAAAATTTTTAAATGCAAAGTTAAAATGTAATAATATGGAATGATATAAAATGTGAATAAGAAGAATGTAGTCAATTACAAATAGTCTTCATTGTGATCAATCTCAAGCTATTTTCTTCTATTATTCTTATGGTCACCCTTGTTAGTTTTGTCATCTTTTCATATCGATTATATGAAAAACATAGTATAAATCACAAATCATAAACAATTTAAATATTTAACTCGAGTTATTGTAATAAACATCATACCTTGTCTCTCTCGCTCTCCAATATGATTAGGTTTAATTACTATAATGCAAAAATCTTTCTACATTGTCAATAATCTTTTGTGCTTACACAGAAATTAGTGCACACTATTAATCAAATGAATTCAAAATTAATGTACCATCATACATCCAATTACATTAAATCAAAAATCAACATATACACTGAAATCAATGCATCTAATGCAAGAAATCAAATAAGATTAGAAAGCAACATTTACACATAAATAAATGCATCTAATGAAAGTAATCAAATTGGATTAGAAATCCACATCTACACTCAAATCAATACATCTAATTCAAGTAAGAAAATAGGATTAGAAACCAACATATACACTAAAATAAATGCATCTAGTGCAAGTAATCAAATAGGATTATAAATCACGATCTACACTGAAATCAATGTATTTAGTGCAAGAAATCAAATAGGATTAGAAATCATTTATATTGGAATCAATGCAAATAGTGTAAGCATTCAAATATAATTATAAATCAACATATACATTAAAATTAATGCATTTAGTGCAAACAATCAAATAGGATTAGAAATCACCATCTACACTGAAATAAATGCATTTAGTGTAAGAAATCAAATAAAATTAGAAATCATCTACATTGGAATCAATGCATTTAGTGCAAGTAATAAAATATCATTAGAAATCAAAATCTAGACTAAAATCAATGCATCTAGTGCAAGCAATCAAGTAGGATTAGAAATCACTATCTACACTAAAATAAATGCATCTATTGTAAGTAATATTATCCCTCTCTCCCCCCTCCATATATATCTATATTCCCTTCCATCTCTCATTCTTTGTCTCTTTATCTCACCCCCACAAACAAACACACTCTCTCACTCCATATTTATCAATATCTTTGTCCCTCCCTCCCTCTCTCCATATATATATTCTTTCTCTTCATCTTCCATCTATATATATATCTCCCTTTGTCTCTCATATCAACCCCAAAACATACACTCTCCTTCTCCAATATATCTAGCTATCATGCCCTCCTCCTCTCCCTCCCTCTCTCTCTCTTTCACTTTCCTCCCTCTCCCCTACTTCTATCTCTCTTCCCTCCTGAGATCCTCTCTCGCTCTCCCTCCATATTCCTTATCACTCATTATATCTCTCTCTCTTCAAATTTCACTCTCTATATCTTTCTTCTTACCTCCCTCTCTCACCCCATCCATATCCATCTCTCTTTCCCTACCTTTTTCCACTCTCTCTCTTCTTTTATTTCCCACCTCTCTCTATCTCACTCTCTCTTTTCACCTTCTAACTTTGTCACTATATGCCTCTCTCTCTCTCCTTATCTCCCCCATTATCTCCATATCTTATTCTTTGTCTCTTTATCTCACCCCCAAAAATACACCCTCACTCTCCATCTCTCCCTTGTCACTCCCTCTCTCTCTCTCCAATTGTCACTCTCTATGTCTTTCTTCTTCCCTCCCTCTCTCCCCATGCAACTCCATCTCTCTATCCATCCCTCTCTCCCCCTCCAACTCCATCTCTCTATCCCTCCCTCTCTCACCATCCAGCTCCATCTCACTATCATTATTTCTATCCCCCTCCAAATCCATATCTATATCCCTCCCTCTCTCCTCCTCCCTCTCAAGTCATGTCTATTTTCCTTCCTCTCTCTCCCTTTCTCTCCTACCTCCCTCTCTTCCCCCATCACTCTCTCTCTCTCTCTCTCCCTCTATCTCTATCTCTCTCTCTCTCCCTACACCCATTTATGTCTCTCACCACGGTTCTTCTTACCATCGCTCCCGTCCTTCTCTGTCCGTCTCTCTCTCTCTCTCTCTGCCCTAAAATCCTCTCTCTTGCCCCATCACTCCATCTATCTATCCAACTATGTTACTATATCCCTCCCTTTATTCTTCTCTCTCCTTATCTCCCTCATTTTCTCAATCACACCTCTTATGTCTCTTTATCTCACCCCTAGACATAGACACTCTCTCTCCATCTCTCCATTTTCATTCCCACTCTCTCCACTTCTCACTCTCTATGCCTTTCTTCTTCTCTCCCCCTCCAACTTCACCTCTCTATCCCTACCTCTCTCCTCCTGTCATCCTTCCTCTCTCCTTTTCTCTATCTCCCACCTCCATCTTTATGTCTCCCTCTCTCTCTCTCTCTCTCTTCATTCCTCCTCTACCCTCTCCTTTAGTTTATCTCCATCTCTCCCTTGTCACTCCCTCGATTTCTCCACCTATATCACATGTATTCTTTCTTCCCTCCCATATATATCTAGAGTTAATATATATATATATATATTATTATTAATATAAAGTTATTAAATTTAATAAATTTTAAAATTAATGTTAGGGTTAATAATTTTTTTTTGCATGGTATTATTATTAATTTGGTTCATGGTATTTTGTCCATAGGTTTCAAATATAATGAGATGTTGATTTCTACTCCTATTTGATATATTTTGATTTATTAAACTTACCTTTTTATACCTCTTTTATAAATGTGGTATTTGACCCATGGTATTTGGTCCATTGTATTGATAATAATTTTCCCCATGGTATTTGGCTCATAGGCTTTACCTAAATAGAACTTCTTTTTGAGTTTTTTTTTTTTTAAATATAAAAAGTTTTATGGAGTAAATATAAAAAGAGGTTATATTTATTTACCATACCTCTCATTTATTTGTATTTTTATTTATCTATAATATCTCTTTTTTGAGTGTTCTTAAAATTCTTTCTATTTTAAATTTATATTGTTTAAATTTATTTTTAATTTTTAATTTATATGGTTATGTAAGTTATTTTTAAATCCAACATTTTTTATAATTTATTTAATTTTTTTTTTAATTTTTATTTTGGCTTCCAACATACTTACACATTGTGGTCATAGTGGGTTGTAGAATGCCCCTCTGGGCACAACAAGTAATATACAATTAAAATTAATGTATGGTGAAATACATAAGAGAGAGTAATTTTTGATTTGTACAAATTATTTGAGCTTATATTAGTGAATAACATTGGCCATATTCTAAATGATTATGCACCATTCAAATGTTATTCTTTGCAACATCTCTTTCTTTCTTTATACAATACTCCAATCTTTTCAAAAACTTGTATTTCTTGTTTAGTAAATGTCTATTTTTTACTTTATTCTCTTAAGCACTTTTTATTTTTATTGCCCTTGTTATCCACTAGTAAATTTATCTTTTATCATCCCCACACCCTAGTTCCTTGTACTTATATTGTTTCTCTTATTCTCCTTATTCTTTCTCATCCCATAGTTGTTACCAACTCTAATACCACTTGATTGAACACCTTTCGAAGCCTTATTATCAATGTATACAACGGAATTTCACAACATTCATACACATTAATTTAATAATACTCCATTCATGCTATTATTATGATGATAATTCCATTTCAAAGCTTCCTTGCAGAGAACAATTCACAATAGTAACTTCTCTACTCTATGGATCATATTACCACTTTATTATTCTTTATAAATCTATCCTTACTATAAATTCTAAGATTTAATCTATCCCTACTATAAATTATAAGTTACTAAGGTGAAGGACATGAGAACACCTCAAGAAGCTCTAAGACCGTTGCATCTTTATATTTAATGGGATATCAATTGCATAATATGTTAGCATAATAAGAGTTAGTTTAAGTAAAGTTTGGCATTCCATATTTGATCAAAGGATAACTTAGATCTTGTAAATTCCTTTTTCTAATCTAGCTAAATGAGCCCAATTGAACTAGTACAAGGTCTTCATTGTTTCACCAACAATAGTTTATCTTCCCAATTGAAAGATTACACTATGTTGAAGTATAAAATGAGATACTCCATCTAGAACCTACCTGCCTAAAAGAAACTCTCCATCATGTTGAAGTTTTCATTAAAATAGTATATTCATCTTAACTTCATATCTATCGTGGACCCAAAGAGATTAAACTCCTCGAGGTTCAAACTCAAATTATTTAATAGTTGTAAATTATATTAAAAATAAGTATGAGTTGATATTAAAATATTTTTAAAAACAAATAAAATGTTTTTAAAACAATAATTAATATGATTATTTTTTTATTTACTAATATATTATCAAATGAGTAAAAAAATTTACAACTTTCAAAAACAAATTTTGAGAATCTATAACATTTTTTTAAGGAAATACTGACTATAATAGAAGAGTTTCCCAAGGAAGATTGGTAGACACTACATGAAATTTGATAATATACTCTAGTGTATTTAAATATAACATGATTTTGTCATTCATAATTGTTTCTGCAATGGTTATCTAATAAGGAAATCGTGATTGTGAATGATTTAGTTTGAGGTGGATTTGCTAATGATATAATAATAATACAAGAGGAGTTGCAAGGTAGAAATTCTCTGATTTGAGTGTTGCAGTAAATGACCCAGAAGGAAGCTACATTTTCATTACATTATTGATTTTAATTTTCTTCAAATTGACAACAAATGGGAAGATCAATGTTTCTTAATATTTTAAATTCAATGGTTCTAAAAAAAAATCGGTTGTGTGCGGTATTTTCAGATCCTTTATGCGGTATTTTCATATCCTCTCTGCAGTTGACACTACAGCATATACTATATGTGCAAATATTCCCTTTATGAATGTAGTCTTGGGTCCACTTCTCGACATGTCGACTATGCCAACTACAAAGCTTGTCATAATGTGTGGTGGCTACCCCCAATGCCACGCAAATTTTCCAACCTCACACTAGGAATTATTGTGAATTTTATTATAGTATTGGGTTATTATTTGATTATTTATTTAATAGTGATTGGCATCTACTAAATTTTCTTATATAAAGAATATATCAAATAAACCTTTTATTGATATTTGATAATAAATTGAGATATTGAAATTTTAATTTCATTATGTTATTAGTCACTGCCTTCTAAGGGACTATGGCATTTGCCTCACAACCAAATTGCATTGATTGTCCATTATTTTGTTGTTTTTTAGTCTTTTTAGCCAAATTTTCAGAAAAGTGCAGATTTTATTTCTATTTTGCATGAATTCAATTTTTTTTTATAAGTTCCTGTAAATCGTATTTATAATTTTTTTATTGGCCTAGCACATTATGATGGGTTATAATTCCCCTAGTGGAGAGCCTTTTATTTTGGTATTTTTTAGTCTGTGACAATTGACTTAAAAATAAACAAAAGACTAATTTTATGAGTGGAAATTTGGTCGGTGAGTGCTCTGACATTAAAATTGACAGTGGCACTAAAAATGTTATGGTATTTCTCTTCCTCATGATTAGATACTTGATGTAGTTGTAGGTCCTTTGCCTAGGCGACTTTTGGGTGGGGGGGGCAGCGGAGCAATGTTGATTTCTAGTAGCATCCTCTAAGCCTCAAAATTTGCAGGGAGGCTTGGACACATGCATCCTCCAAGACCTAGAAATCATTCTGGGAAATTCCACCTCGAGATAGTTTTACTAAATTAGTTAATTATTGACTAATGGATGCCTAATTCTAAACTTAGGAAATTAAAATAATTAAAGGGTATTAATGAAACTGGGTTTGAATCTTCTAGAAAAAAAGGAGATCGGGTCAAAATGATTTGAGTCATTTCTTAGGAATTAATCTGGGCCGTTGAATTTTCAATGAGAATATTATAAGAGGAGGTTCAATGGTCACTTGGAAGACACATCGAATTGGAGATCTGATATTTATTTCTCAAGTGAGAAGTACGTCAATTGCTGGAGAAGTGATAGAGAGATTTCTTGCAGTGATGGGCATAGATAGTTATCCATTGGATGTATTACTGATACATTGAATACATTGTAGAGGAGGAAGAGCAAGGGGATAAGAGGTAGAACAAATCTATGATGGGAAATAGAGAGCCACCCAGAGGAAACACCGAGCTTCATAGGGAGTTTAAATTTTTGCTAAGAAACAATTGAGATCTAGTATCGGAAGTTGGGGTGTGAGACTGGAAGCTCTGAGGATTGAGTTGATCCGGATTTATGCAGGAACGCAACAGAATAAACATATAACCATAAATACAGAGATGCAGTGGAAATAACACTTCATTTCATTAATATCAAAGAACTGAAATTTGCTTACAGACAGAATGGAAATAAAACTAGCTAGGGCGCTGGTAGCTATCTCTCAGAAGAGATGTGGCGGCTACAGGCCTCTGAACTGAGTTACAATGAGGCTCGAGGGCCTATTTATTATTGAGAAACAATGGAGAATCCTAAACATCCAAAAACCTAACCCTAGGAGATGAAACGCCAAAACTATGGGCCCCGTTTGGGTAAATTGGTGTTTCAACTTCCCAGGGACGTAACTTTGGCATACTATCTCCGTTTGATGCACATGATACATCATTATAAATCTCTATCCGAGGACTACAACTTTTGCCACAAATATCATTCTAGTTCTGGAACGAAATGATATTCGTTGGAGGCGCGATGCCAAAAAAACGTCGTTTAGGGCCTCAAAACGGTTCCGGAAGTTCATGACCCGAAAAACTGCTAAAAATAGTAAGTTATGCCGAAACTGAAAAACTGAAAGAGACAATGGTGGGGGCCCAAGTGGAATAGGCGGGTGGCCACCAATATCCACCTGGATCATTCCTCCCCCCTTAGGAAGCAATGGTCCCCATTGCGTTAAGTTCCTCCATGAGATGAGGAAATTTTTGCTGAACTTGGTCCCTGGTGAACCACTTTCCTTGGTGTAGGAGTTGGCCAGCTTTGATAACCTGATACAGTTGGATCTTCTGTTGGCGAGTTTTCTTGATTTGCATGTCCATGATACAATTTGTGGTGGCCTGTTCCATGCAGTCTGGGTTTAACTCTGTTGGTGTGAGTTGTTCTGCAATGTCTGAGGTGTCCAGTAAAGGTGGAAAGTAAGGACGAAGGTGATCCACATTGAAGACTCCGTGCAGACCAAGGAATAATAAGCTTGAAGGAATTGTTCCCTACAACCTTGGTGATGGTGTATGGTTCGTATCAGAGAGGGCGAAGCTTGCGGTGGGGTCCAATGAGGCGCTCCTTCTACAAATGTAGCCATACTTTGTCGCCCACCTGGAAGTTGTGTGGCACCTGGTGTTGATCATGGCGCTGCTTGTACTTCACATTGGCTCTGTCCAATATATCATGAACCTGTTGGCGGATGTGTTGAATGCGCTTGATGAAGCTACTTGCTTTGTCAAATTTAGACTGGACATGAGCTGAATCGGCCTGAGCAGTTGCAAATGGCATGGCTACATCAATGGGACAAGTGGCTGGAATCCCAAGCCCACCTGAAAGGGGCTATGGCCAATTGAACTGTGGAGAGCCCAGTTATAACTATGTTGTACATAGGGGAGGCTATCATCCCATGTGCATGGATGCTTTGAATTGTACATGCGCAAAATGTGTACAATCATTCTGTTGACGACCTCTGTCTGGCCATCTATTTGGGGATGGAAAGCTGTGGACTTGGTGAGCTTTGTGTCCAACATTGACCAGAGGCTGGACCAAAATGTGCTGAGGAACCTGCTATCTTGATCTGATATGATAGACTGTGGGATCCCAAAGTGCACCCACACTCGTTCAAAGAAGAGTTTAGCAGTGGCTTCTGCTGTGATATTCTTCTTACAAGCCGCCATAATGGCCATCTTCGAGAATCTGTCAACGACCACGAAAACACAGTCATTTCCATTCTTAGTAGAAGGCAGGCCCGACATGTAATCCATGGAGATGGATTCCCAAGGTCGACTAGGGGTAGGTAGTGGAGTATATAGGCCTTCCTTCTTGATGGTTGGTTTGGCAATGGCACAAGCAGTGCAGGATCTGATGTGCTTCTCGACATCCTTTCGAAGGTTCGGCCAATAGAAATACTTCTGTAGTATTGCCATTGTTTTCTCGACCCCGAAATTCCCATCAACTCGACTGTAGTGTGCTTCCCATATCATCTTGGCACACTCGCTTGAAGGAACACAAAGGTGTCCCAGGTGACATAAAAGTGCATCTTGGAGGTGAAAATTTGGAACTTGCGTACCCCCCAAGAGTGCCTTGTAAGTGTGGTTGAATTCTGGGTCACTCTCATAGAGAAACGGCCAATCAGAAGTCTTGTGCCCACAAGAGTTGAGCACGGTGGTGAGCACCATGATCGGTGGTCGGTTGAGGTAGTCTGCAACATTATTGGTGCTACCCTTCTTGTACTTGATGTTAAAATGAAACTGTTGCAGATATGTGGACCAATTTTGATGGCGATCATTATGAAACTTCCCTTGTGTCAGTATGAACTGCAGGGGCCAGTGGTCTGTGTGGATGATTGTTTCCTTCCCCATAATGTAATGCTTCCATTGTCGACAGAATTGCATAATGGAATACATTTCTTTGTCATAGGTGGGATACTTGCGAACTGTCTCCGACAATGTCTCACTGTGATATGCCACTAGATGTCCCTGTTGAGTAAGAACTGCCCCAATAGCATAATGAGAGGCATTTGTCTCGATCTCAAATGGCTGTTGCAAGTCTGGTAATGTGAGCACTGGGGCAGAACAAAGGTGATTTTTCAATTCTGTGAATGCCTTCTGTTGAGGTTCCGACCAAAAGAATTTTTCTCTCGCTCCTCCCTTGGTGACTTGACTCAAGGGCCAAGTGATATGAGAGAATCCCAACACGAATCTACGGTATAAATTAGCAAGACCCAGAAAGCTGCGAAGCTCTGTTATAGTATTTTGGGCTGGCCAATCCCGAATGACTTTGATCTTGGCTGGATCCACATGCACCCCCCTTTCATCAATAATGTATCCCAGATATTGAACCTAGGTCATGCCAAACGTGCACTTCTCCAAATTGGCACACAACTTGTGTTGTCGCAGTGTTTGGAGAACTTGTCGGATGTGGTGAAGGTACTCTTCCTAAGTCTTGTTGAAGATCAAAATGTCATCCAAGTACACCACTACAAATGAGTTGGTGAATGGCCGCAAGATGTCGTCCATCATCCTCATGAAGGTTGCGGGAGCATTCGTCAACCTGAAAGGCATGAACAACCATTCAAAAAGGCCTTCCTTGGCTTTTAAGGTAGTCTTCCACACATTAGAGGGTTCAATTGGTACCTGGTGATACCCAGACTTCAGGTCGATCTTGCTGCACCTTTGAGTTGGTCCAAAAGGTCATCGATCCGTAGGATTGGGTACCTATTCTGGACAGTGATCTTGTTTAGTGCCCGATAGTCAATACAGAGTCTCCACATCCCATCCTTATTCTGTACCAACATGATTGGGCTCCCACATGGCGATGAACTTGGTCTGATGTGACCTTTCTACAACAGCTCCTGAATCTGCCTCTTGATTTCATCATTCTCCAGAACAGAGCGCCGATAGATCGGTCCATTGGGTAGCGACGCACCTGGGGTCATATCAATCGGGTGCTTGACCTGACAGTGCAGAGGAACCCTTGTGGGTGAGGTGAAGATGTCCCCGTACTCCTCCACAACCTTGTCCATTTGTTTTTGTCGTGCAAAGGAGCCCTGTTTGGAGGTCATGGCCACAATCTTCTTCTTTCCCTGGGGGCGGATCATCAAGAAATTTTTTTTCCTGGTTTGGGAAATGAGCTTACTGCATTTTTTTGCAGAAACCAAAGAGATAGCCGCAGGAGGTGGTACCTCTGGTATCCTGTACAACTTATTTTCCAAAGTAACAATAACAGCACGAGGTCAAGACTCATACACAACATGACGCTTCCACAAGTATGGTTGTCCTAATAATACATCAGAAACATCAATAGGAGCAACGTCACATAATACCTCATCCGTGAAGGGCTTGATGCTATAGGGAAGGCGGCACTGCTGGCTGACGCGGAGATCTCGTCCTCGGTGAAGCCACCCGATGGTGTATGGATGTGGGTGAGCTGTGGTCGGCAAGCCCAACCGCTTCACGGCGTCTGCTGAAATGAGGTTCTTTTGGCTCCCATTGTCGACAATGAACTGTACAAGGGAGCCCTTTACCCACATCTAGGAGTGGAAGAGACGTTCCTCCTCCTCTGGATCTTCCGGTTCCTCCTTCTGGACCTTTGTAGTGGCAACAGTGGCGTTGGGCTCCGCATCAATAATCTGTTTCCCTTTTTCATTCCCCTTTTCGGGTTCTGATTCGGAGTCAGAGCATGCATCTGACTCAGAAGCCCTCATCTCGGCCACTAGTGACTGCTTGGCCCGACACTCACTTGTGTTGTGAGTGGAGCTCTTATGGAACTCACACCACTTTCCCGTGTCCTTCTTTGGCTTTACGGTGCTGTTCTTTTCTTGTGGCTTCGATGAGTTGTCTTTAGCCACCATGCCTTGGCTCGGTCCTTTGTTCTGCGGTTTGGAAGCACCTTTCCCTTGCTTTTGATTCGCAGATCCAAAGTCTCGCTTCTTCTGCTTGAATTTCTGCTCAATCTTGGCAGCATACCGGTATGCCGTACCAAGCGAGGAGATGTCAAGGAACTCCATTTCCTCCTGAATGTATTTGTGCAGACAGCTGCGATACTTTAGCACCATATGTTTCTCTGAATCTTTGATACCCAACTTTGTGCGCAGGGTATGGAACAGATTCGTCAGCTCATGCACATCTTGATCCCTTTGTTGTCGCAGCGTGGTCCATTGTATGTACTTGTCCTCATAGCTCCCCACAGGATAGTATTGTTCCTTGACGACATCTCGGAAAGAATTCCAAGTTGGTACGGCCGAGAACAGAGAGGGTTTTGTCTGGTCCTTGTTCTCACAGTAGGTTTCCCACCAGTCCTTAACATGGGGGTAGCTTTGAGGAGTGCAAAAATAATCTTCTCCCGGTCTGAAAAGTCATGAACAGAGAAATATCCTTCTAATAGATTCAACCATCTATCTACGACATCTGTGTCTATTTGACCCTCAAATATGGGAATGTCAAAATTTACATGTACCTTAAAAGGAGTCGCACCTCCAGAGTGGCTATTGGATGAAGATGCACCGCCGGTGGGCAGCCGTTGAAGGATATGAGAAAAGTTATCCATCATCGCATTCCTTTGTTTTTAGAGGGCCTCCTTGAGCAATATTTTGATAGGATCTCCTGCTCCCTCATCTTTCTTTTCATCCCCCATGGGTGTATGTCGAGGTTTGTGAGGCTGATCTTGCAAAGGTTCCACCAGATCAAGCCCTAGCTCCTTATACCCCGACCTCGTTGGGGACATGCAAAGAAGGATCGAGAAAAAGAAGACCGCTCTGATACCACTGATCCGGATTTATGAAGGAACACAACAGAATAAACATATAACCATAAATACAGAGATGCAGTGGAAATAACACTTCATTTCATTAATATCAAAGAACTGAAATTTTCTTACAGACAGAATGGAAATAAATTTAGCTAGGGTGCTGGTAGCTATCTCTGAGAAGAGATGTGGCGGCTACAGGCCTCTGAACTGAGTTACAATGAGGTTGGAGGGCCTATTTATTATTGAGAAACAATGGAGAACCCTAAACATCCAAAAACCTAACCCTAGGATATGAAGCACAAAAACTATGGGCCCCGTTTGGGTAAATTGGTGTTTCAACTTCCCAGGGATGTAACTTTGGCATACTATCTCTGTTTGATGCACATAATACATCATTAGAAAGCTCTATCCGAGGAATACAAATTTTTCCACAAATATCATCTCAATTTTGCAACGGAATGATATTCGCTGGAGGCGCGATGCCCAAAAAATGTCGTTTAGGGCCTCAAAATGGCTTCGGAAGTTCAAGACCCGAAAACTGCTAAAAATAGTAAGTTATGCCAAAAATGAAAAACTGAAAGAGACAATGGTGGGGGCCCAAGTGGAATAGGTAGGTGGCCACAAATATCCACCTGGATCATGAGTTTCCACCCAAAACATATCAGCCGAGAGGTGTGATGCAGTCCTTGTAGTAGTGACGTAGTAAATGTGTAGGGGCGACACAAAGATGCATAAAGACTGCGCAGAGACATCACAAAGGTCTCATCTTCAGTAATATGAGTACTAGATATTCTGATACTAGTGTGAGGATAGATCATTAAATTTCTCTCCAGTTTATTCACTGTATCAGATAGCTAATAAGGGATCCAAGATTGTATTCAAAAACTTCTACATAATAATACAAACCCTCAGCTGCTGCACCAGTTTTCCCGCATTGAGTTTTTCCTTGGAAGTTTGTCCAAAAATAATGGTGGAAAATGTGTGTGTTATTTATTTTCTTCACGGTACTTTTTTTCACAACATTTTATATTTGTGAAGATAGGAGTGTGTTAAATTCATTATTTACCATAGAAAACAATAAATAATTTTGTACAGTTATATAACAAAATAGAAGAAATTCAACCCGTTGGTTTAGTAATATTCCAATAGTGGAATTTTCACATGGTATTAGAGTGCAAGTGAAGTAGAGAATAAATCAGAAGAAGAGATGAAGAGGGAGCTCGAAGAGCTATTTAGGAAGCAGATCGAATTCCCTCAAGGCTTACACAATCCAATCCAAGAGGGAAATATTTTCATGGAAACATATCTCTCTAAGTGAGTTTATAGAGAGGAAGATTTTCCAGATCGATATTTGTTAGCGAAGAGGGAGCAGTGCAATAGCTTCAGTGTAGAGTAGATCTTCAGCTGGTACGCAAATTTTTCTGCAGCAGTTGCTAATGCATAAAAAGGTCAGAAGGGAAGAAGAGAACACTAAGGGAATTCTTACCTGAGAGAATTTATTCCCTATAAATATTAATTTCCCATGTAGAAGTAGCAGTTGTCAAGAGAAGTTTTTCTCACTCGAGCAAGGAGTGCATAGAGCTAGTCAATAGTTGTGCATAGGGTTAGAGGAAGACTTCGAAATTTTTTGGGTATGATGACAACAACCGGGATGAGAGTTCAACATCATTTGGAGGGTGCCTCTAGCTATGTGATCTGGAAGGAAAGAGTCTCCTTCCTTCTGGATGAGTTCAATCTCAAGGGCTTTATAAAAAAATGGGGTAGATGTCCCTGTAGATCCGGTTCCATTGAAGGCGTACAAGAAGGAAATGGAAAAGTCCAAGAGGCTAATCCTGAAAAAAGTGAGTGATCACATTGTTTCTCACATATCTGGAAAAGGGACAACCAAAGAGATTTGGGATGCCTTGGTTACACTGTATGACAGATCTTCCAAGTAGCAAAAGATTTTGTTCCAGGAGAAGAGGAGATCCAAAAGGATGAAAAAGGGGAAGTGCATAGATCTGTTCCTTTTGAAGCTTCAGGAAGTCTGATATCAATAGGAAGTTGTAGGGTGAACACCTTATGTTATAGAGATGATGAGATTGGCCCTGAATTCCATATCAAGAGAATGGAAATTCTTTGTCCAGAGTATCCTAGGCAGAGAAATATTTTCGTATTGGGAAGGGATGTGGGTTTCTCTTCAACAAGAATAGATGAGGCGAGACTTAGTAAAGTGTAAAATTGATGGTGGTAGCAGAAGTGGGACGAAGCCCAAGGAGGAGGAGGAGAATGCTGCCCTTGCATCAAAGGTGTAGCAGGAGCAGCAGAGGTGGAATAAGGACGTCTTGAAGGTCAAATGTTTCAGTTGTGGTGAACTTGGTCACTACACTATGCATTGTCTTCTTAGAAAGAAGGATAAGGAGGAGAAACTTGATCAGCAGGTTGCAACCACTTGGATTGAGGAGGAGGTATTTTCCATGATTGAAAACATACCTACAAGGGAGAGGTGGGGTGATATAGTATGGTAGTTCAAGAGAGATGAAAATGTGCAAGATCCTTGAGGATTCCACCTC
Source organism: Pinus albicaulis (assembly GCA_034641835.2). Classification (NCBI taxonomy): domain Eukaryota; kingdom Viridiplantae; phylum Streptophyta; class Pinopsida; order Pinales; family Pinaceae; genus Pinus; species Pinus albicaulis. The sequence goes on along the minus strand of CM076583.1, from coordinate 1,132,758,466 downwards.
TTGGATCAATACCTTGCCACGGGAGTCCATATGAGAAGTAGAAAAATGCACCATTTTTAGGTTTTGCAGAGGATTTTCAGAGTGACAGTTGCAGTGGCTAGGAGTGCCAAAGTCTAAGAAACACATAGAAAAGTTGGCAACAATGCGGTTGGCATGATGCAGAGTCAGCAACAACTTAGAGGCTTCAGACAGGCAACACAAAGAGTAGCATCAATCAGACTTCCAGTGATAGATACATCATGCTTAACACATTTGGTTCAATTTTTTGGATGCTTATCTATTGCAATAGAAACATAGTTATAATGCAGATGTAGTTGGTAGTAGTATGCAGGGTCAACAATAGCACTGATGCACCATTTGTGAAGTAGTTGGTGGGAAGTGATGTCAGGTATCCGTTGCGTAGAGGGAGATGATACAAAGTTAGGGAGATGCTTCAACAGGTTGCATTACTAGAGTACATTCCTTGCTAAGAGGGAGTGTTGATTTCTAGTAACATCGGGTGTCCTCTAAGCCACAAACTTTGCAGGGAGGCTTGGAAACATGCATCCTCCAAGACACAAAAATCATTTTGGGAAATTCCACCCAGAGACAACTTTCTTAAAATAATTAATTATTTTTAATGGATTCCTAATTATACACTAAGGAAATTAAAATAGTTAAAGGGTATTAATGAAACTGGGTGTGAATCTTCTAGAAAAAAATGGAGATCGAGTCAATATGATCTAAGCCATTAATTACGAATAAATTTGGGTCTTTGAATGTTCAATGAGAATATTATAAGAGGAGGCTCGATGGGCACTTGGAAGACACATCAAATTGGTGATCGGAGATCAATTTCTCAAGCGAGCAACACAACCATTACTAGAGAAGTAATCGAGAGATTTCTTGTGGTGAGGGGTAGAGATAGCTTGTTGGTGGAAGTATTCATGATCCGATGAATACATTGTAGAGGAGGAATAAAGAGGTGAAAAAGAGACAATATAGAGCTACGCTGGGTAGCGTAGAGCCACACATAGGCAGCACAAAGCTTCAGAGGGAGTTGGAAGTTTTGCTGAGAAAAATTTGAGATCTAGTATCGAAAGTCGGGGTGTGAGATTGAGATGTTTGAGGATCGAGTTTCCAGCCAAAAAAATATCAGTTGGGAGGTGTGACACAGTCCTTGAAGTAGTGACGTAGTAACTACATAGGTGTGGTGCAGAACTATGCAGAGATAGTGAAAAGGTCTCACCTTCAGTTGAATCAGTACCAGACCCTCCAGTACTAGTGTGAGGTTATCTCACTAAATTTTTTTCCAATTTATGCTATGTATTAGATAGCCAGTAAGGCATCCAAAATTTTATTCAAAAAAAATTCATAATAATACAAACCCTCAACTGTTGCACCAATTTTCCCGCATTGGGTTTTTTCCAGGGACGTTTGTGCAAAAATAACGGTGTTGAATGTGTGTGTTATTTCTTTCCTGCACTGTATTTTTTTCTGCGAAATTTTATATTTGTGAAGACTGCAATGTGTTAGTTTTATTAGTTACTGTAGAAAACAATAAATAATTTTGTACATTTATATAACAAAATAGAGTAAACTTAACGAGTTGTTGTGGAAGGATTCCAATAGTGGATTTTTCACAGGGAGGCAGTGGGAACCTACACAAGTCGTTGTGTGAAGATACTATTACAAATTTCCAAATCCTATATCATATGAATGTTTATGGAGAACAAGGAATATTATCGTCTTTCGTTGTGAAAATATTTTATTGTGTGGATTACAAATTTTGTGCAGGAGAGAAGTTTTGTAGGGATTTCAATTTTAGAGCTTTGTATCTTTGCAGAATGATTAATATTATTAATCTCAATGTTCTGATTTTTACATACCATGTAGCCTTGATCAACATTATTGGATCAACATAATGCAATGTTTGTTGATCTCTTTCTAGTTCGGTTTGGCTAAAATTTAATAGGTTAAGATTGTATAGTGGTGGTTGTGTGGAGGAACCATGTGGTTGTTCGAAGGTGGTTGTACAGAGGAAGCATGTAGGGAAGAAGAGTGCATGGAGGAAGTTGTACAGATGCTGGCGTTAATCAATTAACTCAAAGTTTTTTTGAGAATTTGTGCTAGAAGTTGAATCTTTGCGGAGGATGAGGTATGTGCATGATATTTCATTGTGCAGAGCTTTTACGTTGTTGATATTTTATGGCAAAGACGAAATTATGATGGGGTATTTTTCAGAGAACTAGATTGTGTATCATATGAAGGTATGTGCAAGAGAAGAAGCATGTGCAAAGGAAGTTGTGAGGAGACTCGTGTTTATTAATTAATTGAGTATTTTTCAGAGCATTAGTGCTAGAATTGAACCTTTGTAGAGGACGGGGTATGTGCAGGAGATTTACTATGTTGATATTTTATAGGAAAGCCAAAATTAAGGAAGTGTATTTTCCAGAGAACTATGATTATGTATCATATGAAGGTATGTGCAAGAGAATGATGAATATTATTATGTTTTGTTGTGAAGATATTTTACCGTGAAATATGGCGTATGCTTGTCAATTTCTCAAATAAATATAATACTTTTACAAATTTTTAGATCACATATCGTATGAATGTTTACTCAAGATGGAGTATGTGCGAGAGAACATGGAATATTATTATGTTTCATTATGCACATCTTTTACTATGCGGTGGATGAAGTATGTGCAGGAGAGAAATTTCATAGAGCTTTAATTAAGATGGAGTAAAAATTTCGTGCAAGATATTTCATTTTGTGGAGCTTTTATTAGGATGGGGTATTTTCGGGACAATTGGGGGTGCATGTGGAAATTAATGAACATGGGGTACGTTTGTATATTTTCCAAAAAAATCTAATACTTTTCACATTTCCTACAGGTATATCATATAAATATTTATGGAGGACGGGGTATGTGCAGGATATCGGGGAATATTATTATGTTTCATCGTACGAAGATTTTTTTGTGCAAAATACGAAGTATGTGCGGCAGGGGGGGATTGCATAGAGATTTTATTTTAGAACTATGAGTAGGGAATATTATTATGTTTCATTAAGTACATAGTTTACAATGAAAAGTACGAAATATGTGTGGGGGATAAACTATGTAGATATTTGATTTTAGAACTATGAATATTTGTAGAGGATGGGTTGTTTGCTGGAGAACATAATTATTAAAGCTGTTTATTTTGAATTTGTGATGTTTTTATTGTGGGTTTGTGAGTGATAATGGGTGGTGCATAATGCAATTTTGTAATTCTGCCTCTTTTTCATATGTATTAACACACAATCAATTACACTTAGCTAGTTGTGTCCTTAGTAATGCTTTACAAATACTCATTTACAATCGATTAATGTAGCTTTATGACTTACAATATAAGCTATAATATGGGTTTTGCACAAGAATATTTTTTTTTATAATAAAACATGTTTCTATCTTCAGTAGGACTTATTCAAATAGTTGTTTTCTTAAAATAAGCAAATTTTATATGTGTATAAGTATATTACTTACAAAAAATGGTTTACACTTGATGGAGGTTTACTGTGCAGAGTACTAAGCATGTGCGGCAGAGCAATTGCGTAGAAATTTGATTTTAGAGATTTTATTAGGATGTGGTATTTTCAAGAGAACAAAAGGTACATGTGAAAATTAATGTTGAACTACTAATGTTAATTTGTTATTTTTATTATGTTTCATTGTACAGAGCTTTGACTCTAAGATGGGGTATTCTGTTGATTTTCCAAACAAATCTAATACTTTTACACATTTAATGATTGTATATCATATGAATGTTTATGGAGGATGGAGTATGTGTAGGAGAGTGGGGAATAATATATATTTTTTTATTGTACACATATTTTGCTGTGTAGAGTACAAAGTATGTGTAGGGGGAAATTGCGTAGAGCTTTGATTTTAGAACAATGAATCTTTGCAGAGGACATGGCATTTGTGGAAGTAACATAATGATTAAAATTGTCAACATTTGTTGTGCATGGCTTTTACTGGGCGTTTGTGCGGGTGAATAGGTGGTCTATAACGCAATTTTGTAATTTTCTCTCTTTTCAACAATTTACAAATACCCATTTAAAATTGACTATTGTAACTTCTAAGACTTACAATATAAGCTTTAATATGGGTTTCACACAAGGAAAATATTTGTATAATAAAACATGTTTCTATCTTCAATAGGACTTATTTAAACCAGCCTAGATCCATCTTAACTTTGGATCTGTCAAGCCCCAAGAGGGATCAAATCTCTAGATGTGCAAATCTCTTTTTTTGAGTGCAAAACTTGAGGAAAGGTTTTCATCTCGAGAGATTTGATCCCTCTCGGTGCTTGAAAGATCCAGAGTTAAGATGGATCTAGGCTGGTTTGAGTTGTGTGTGGCCAAGGAAAATATATCGAACATATGATTAATTTTATCAATAATATGCAAATACAGATAATATAAATATAATAATTTTATATATGCTAATGATATTTATCTGTTCGTTTTAATTTTAAAATTTTCTTAGTTACCTTAGTTTTTTGAGATGATAAATATTGTTAATAAATTTAATGAAGAAATACATTTTTTTAATGCAAAGTGACAATGTAATAGTGTTGAATGATAGAAAATGAAAATAATAAGAACGTATTCAATTACAAATAGTCTTCATTGTGATCAATCTCAAATTATTTTCTCTTACTATTCTTATTGTCACCCTTGTTAGTTTTGTCATCTTTTCATATCAATTATATGAAAACGACAATTGAAATAATAAACCATTTAAATATATAGCTTGAACTATTGTACTAAAAATCATACATTGTCTCTCTTGCTCTTCAATATTAATAGGTTGATTTACTATAACACAAATATTAATGTACATTGTTAATAATTTTGTGTGCTTACACTGAAATCAATGTACAATCTTAATCCAATCACTTTAAAATTAATGTACCATCAATGTACATCCAATTACATCAAATTATAAATCAACGTCTACACTGAAATCAATGCACCTAATGCAAACAATCAAATAAGATTACAAAACAACATCTACGCTGAAATCAATGCATCTAATGCAGGTAATCAAATAAGATTAGAAATCAACATCTACAATGAAATCAATGGATCTAGTGCAAGTAAGAAAATAAGATTAGAAACCAACATCTACAATGATATCAATGCATCTAGTGCAAGCAATCAAATAGGATTATAAATCGCCATCTATTTCCCTATCCCCCCCACATCTACACTGAAATCAATGGATCTAGTGCAAGTAAGAAAATAAGATTAGAGACCATCATCTAAAATTATATCAATGCATCTAGTGCAAGCAATCAAATAGGATTATAAATCGCCACTACTTCCCTATCCCCCAACCTCCCCCCCTAAATACATCTCTTTTTCCCTACATCTCTCCACTCTCTCACATCCTCCCTCTTCCTTCCTCTCTCTCCATTTATTTCCCACGTATATATCTCCCTCTCTCTTCACCCTCCAACTATGTTACTATATCCCTCCCTCTCTCCTTCTCTCCTCCCTTATCTCCATATCTCCTTCTTTATCTCTTTATCTCACCCAACAACATATACAAACTCTCTCCATATCTCCCTTGTCACTTCATCTCTCTCTCCACTTCTCACTCTCTATGTATTCATTCTTCCCTCCCTCTCTCCCCCTCCAAATCCATCTCTCCATCCTTCCATCTCTTCTTCTATCTCCCTCCCTCTATCCTCCTCTCTCTCATACTTCCTCTCCCCCTCCCCCCCCCCCCTCTCTCTCTCTTTGCCCTAAAATTTTCTCTCTTCCCTCATAACTCTATTTCTCTCTCTCGTGTCCTCTCTCTAGTCCTTCCTCTCCTACCTTGAGCTATATTTTCCTCTCTCTATCTCTTTGCAATCCAATTCTCTCTCTCTCTCTCTCTCAACATCTACACTAAAATAAATGCATATAGTGAAAGAAAAATAGGATTAGAAATCATCATCCACACTGAAATCAATGCATCAAGTGAAAGAAATCATCGTCCCTCTCTCCCCCCTCCAAATCCATCTCTCTTTTCCTCCATCTCTCCTCCTCTACAGTGAAATCAACATCTACAGTGAAATCAATGCATCTAGTGGAAGCAATCAAATAGGATTATAAATCAACATCTACTTCCCTATCTCCCCCCTCGAACTACATCTCTTTTTCCTTCCATATCTCCACTCTCTCACATCCTTCCTCTTCCTTCCTCTCTCTCCATTTATTTCCCACATATATATCTCCCTCTCTCTTCACCCTCCAACTATTTTACTATATCCACCCCTCTTTCCTTCTCTCCATATCTCCTTCTTTATCTCTTTATCTCACCCCAAAACATATAAACACTCACTCCATATCTCCCTTGTCACTTCATCTCTCTCTCCACTTCTCACTCTCTATGTATTCCTACTTCCCTCATTCTCTCCCCCTCCAACTCCATCTCTCCATCGTTCCATATCTGCTTCTATCTCCCTCCCTCCCTCCTCCTCTCTCTCATCCTTCCTCTCTCTCTCTCTCTCTCTCTGTCTCTCTCTCTTTCTTTGCCCTCCAATTTTCTCTCTTCCCCCATAACTCTCTTCCTCTCTCTCATGTCCTTTCTCTCCTATATTCCTCTATCTTTTCCTCTCTCTCTCTATTTTCAATCCAATTATCTCTCTATGTCCCTCTCTCTCTCTTTACCCTCCAATCCTCTTTCCTCCCCCAACACACACACACTCTCTCTCAACATCTACACTAAAATCAATGCACATAGTGCAAGAAAAATAGGATTAGAAATCACCATCCACATTGAAATCAATGCATCAAGTGCAAGAAATAATCTTCCCTCTCTCCCCCCTCCAACTCCATCTCTCTTTCCCTCCCTCTCTCCACTCTCCCACATCCTCTCTCTCTTCCTTCCCCTCTATCCCTTTCTCTCCCACATCTATCTCTCTCTATATCTCCCTCTCTCTCACTCTCTTCACACTCCAACTATGTTACTATATACCTCCCTCTCTCATTCTCCCCCCATTCCATTCATCTCACCTTATTTTTCTCTTTATCTCACCCCCAAACATAGACATACTCCTCTATTTATCTCTTGTCACTCCCTCTCTCTCTCCGCTTCTCGCTCCCTATGTAAATACATTACTCTGGATCTAGAGATTGATATTATCTATATTTACACTAAAATCAATGCATCTAGTGCAAGTAAGAAAATAATATTAGAAACCAACATCTACACTGATATCAATGCATATAGTGCAAGCAATCAAAGAGGATTATAAATCACCATATCAAAAGTTTACGTTACTTTGGATCTATCAAAATTTACATTCGAAATCACCATCCACACTGAAATCAATGCATCGAGTGCAATAAATAATCTTCCCTCTCTCCCCCCTCCAACTCCATCTCTCTTTCCCTCCCTCTCCACTCTCTCACATCCTCTCTCTCTTCATTCCCCTCTATCCCTTTCTCTCCCACATCTCTCTCTCTCTCTGTATCCCTCTGTCTCGCTCTCTTTACCCTCCAGCTATGTTACTATATCCCTGCCTCTCTCCTTCTCTCCCCATTCCCTCCATATCTCCTTATTTTCTCTTCATCTCACCCCAAAACATACACATACTCTCTCTATTTCTCCCTTTTCACTCCCTCTCTCTCGCCACTTCTCGCTGTCTCTATGTATTTCTTCTTCCCTCCCTCTCTCACCCTCCAAATCCATCTATATATCCCTCCCTCTCTCCTCCTATCTCTCTTCCTTCCTCTCTTTCCCTTCCTCTCCTACCTCCATCTCTCTTCCCCCTCCTCTCTTCTCTCTCCCTCTCTCTCTTTTCCCTCCAATATAAAATGCAAGAGAAATAGAAAAATATGGTATTTGGCCCAAACTGTTAAATTTATATATGTAGGGAGAGAAGTGATTTTTCATTAGGGAAGACATTATATTAATTAGATTAAATTTTAAATGTTAAATATTAAAAATTATTTTTACATTTACGTTTACATGGTTATCGTTACCTGAGATAGACAATGCATATAATGTACTCAAATACCAACCTATTGATCCAAATTTATTAAATTTAATAATATTAATATTATAATATAATAATGTGAATATTAGAATTAATAATTATATTAATATTAATATTAGGGTTAATAATGTTTTTTTGGCATGGTATTAATAATAATTTAGTCCATGGTATTTAGCTGAGGATTCACCTAAATAAAACCACTTTTTGAGTGTTCCTAAATACAAATAGGATTATGGAGTAAATATAAAAAACTTTTTATTTATTTACCATACCTATGGTTTATTTATATTCTATTTATTTACCATACCTCTTTTATAAATATGGTATTGGCCCATGGTATTCAACCCATAGTATTAAAGTGGTAAATATATCAAAAGTTTACATTACTCACATGCCATCTACACATCTATATACACTCCGACATATCAAAAGTTTACATTACACACATTACATCTACACATCTATATACACTTGGGCATATCAAAAGTTTACATTACTCACATTACATCTACACACACATCTCTATATATTGTGCCCTACATATCAAATGTTTACATTACACACATTACATCTACACATCTCTATATATTGGGCCTGACATATCAAAAGTTTACATTACACACATTACATCTACACATCCCTATATACTGGGCTATAGAGCACCTCTCGGTGCAATCACCATCCACACTGAAATCAATCCATCGAGTGCAAGAAATCATCTTCTCTCTCTCCCCCCTCCAAATCCATCTCTCTTTCCCTCCATCTCTCCTACTCTACACTGAAATCAATGCATCTAGTGCAAGAAATCAAATAGGATTATAAATCACCATCTACTTCCCTATCTCCCCCCTCGAACTACATCTCCATTTCCATCCATCTCTCCACTCTCTCACATCCTCCCTCTTCCTTCCTCTCTCTCCATTTATTTCCCACATATATATCTCCCTCTCTCTTCACCCTCCAACTATGTCACTATATCCCTCTCTCTTTCCTTCTCTCCATATCTCCTTATTTATCTCTTTATCTCACCCCAAAACATATACACACTCTCTCCATATCTCCCTTGTCAGTTCATCTCTCTCTCCACTTCGCACTCTCTACGTATTCCTACTTCCCTCCCTCTCTCCCCCTCCAACTCCATCTCTCCATCCTTCCATCTCTCCTTCTATCTCCCTCCCTCTCTCCTCCTCTCTGTCATCCTTCCTCTCTCTCTCTCTCTCTCTCTCTCTTTCATTGCCCTCCAATTTTCTCTCTTCCCCCATACTCATGTCATTTCTCTCCTACCTTCCTCTATATTTTCCTCTCTCTCTCTCTCTCTCTCTCTATTTTCAATCCAATTATCTCTATATATATCTCTCTCTCTCTATTTTCAATCCAATTATCTCTCTATCTCTCTCTCTCTCTCTTTTCCCTCCAATCCTATTTCCTCCCCCAACACAAACACACACACACACACACACACTCTCTCTCTCTCTCTCAACATCTACACTAAAATCAATGCATATAATGCAAGAAAAATAGGATTAGAAATCACCATCCACATTGAAATCAATGCATCGAGCGCAAGAAATCAGATTCCCTCTCTCCCCCCTCCAACTCCATCTCTCTTTCCCTCCCTCTCTCCACTCTCTCACATCCTCTCTCTCTTCCTTCCCATCTATCCCTTTCTCTCCCACATCTATCTCTCTCTATATCTCCCTCTCTCTCGCTCTCTTCACCCTCCAACTATGTTACTATATCCCTCCCTCTCTCATTCTCCCCCCATTCCCTCCATCTCACCTTATTTTTCTCTTTATGTCACCCCCAAACATAGACATACTCCTCTATTTATCCCTTGTCACTCCCTCTCTCTCTCCACTTCTCACTCCCTATGTAAATACATTAATCTAGATCTAGAGTTTGATATTATTTGTATTTACACTTAAATCAATGCATCTAGTGCAAGTAAGAAAATAATATTAGAAACCAACATCTACAATGATATCAATGCATATAGTGCAAGCAATAAAATAGGATTAGAAATCACCATATCAAAATTTTACATTACTCTGGATCTATCAAACTTTACATTAGAAATCACCATCCACATTGAAATAAATGAATAGAGTGCAAGAAATCATCATCTCTCTCTACCCCCTCCAACTTCATCTCTCTTTCCGTCCCTCTCCACTCTCTCACATCCTCTCTCTCTTCCTTCCCCTCTATCCCTTTCTCTCCCACATCTCTCTCTCTCTCTATCTCCCTCTTTCTCCCTCTCTTTACCCTCCAACTATGTTACTATATCCCTGCGTCTCTCATTCTCTCCCCATTCCCTCTATATCTTCTTATTTTTCTCTTTATCTCACCCCAAAACATACACACACTCTCTCTATTTCTCCCTTGCCACTCCCTCTCTGTCTCCACTTCTTGCCGTCTCTATGTATTTCTTCTTCCCTCTCTCTCTCACCCTCCAACTCCATCTCTATATCCCTCCCTCTCTCCTCTTATCTCCCTCCCTCTCTCCTCCTCTCTCTCTTCCTTCCTCTCTTTCCCTTCCTCTCCTGCTTCCCTCTCTCTTCCCCCATCCCTCTTCTCTCTCCCTCTCTCTCTTTTCCCTCCAATATAAAATGCAAGAGAAATAGAAAAATATGGTATTTGGTCCACTATGTTAAATTTATATATGTAGGGAGAGAAGTGATTTTTCATTAGGGCCGAGATTAGATTAACTAGCCTAGATCCATCAAACTCTGGATCTATCATGCACTGAGAGGGATCAAATCTCTCGAGGTGCAAACCTATTTTTTGAGTGCAAAACTTGAGGAAAGGTTTGCACCTCGAGAGATTTGATCTCTCTCGACGCATGATAGATCCGGAGTTAGATGGATCTAGGCTGGTTCGAGTTGGAGGCATCAATGTCACATTTTTCAGATTATTGAAATTTTTGTATATTTTTGAGATGTAAGATGGATCAATCATGTGCTGCTAAGGAAAATCTATCAAAAATATGATTAATTTTATCAGTAATATGTAAATATATCAAATATTAATATAATCATTTTAAATCTGCTAAATATTTCTGAGATTAACTTGGTCATTTTAATTTTAAATTTTCTTAGTTACCTCAGTTCGTTGAGATGATAATTATTGTTAATAACTATAATGATGAAAAATGATGAAATATTTTTTTTTTAAATGCAAAGTGACAATAATAGTGTTGAAAGATATAAAATGTGAATAATAAGAATGTACTCATGTTACAATCAATCTCAAACTATTTTCTTCTACTATTCTTATTTCCTCCCTTGTTAGTTTTTTTATCTTTTCATATCGATTATATGAAAAATAAAATTTAAATCGTAAACCATTTAAATCTTTAGCTCGATCTGTTGTAGTAAACATGATACCTTGTCTCTCTTGCTCTCCAATATTAATAGCTTAAATTAGTATAACACAAAAATCAATCTACATTGTTAATAACTTTTTGTGTTTACAATTAAATCAATGCATATTGTTAATCCAATCACTTTAATATTAATGTACCGTCATATATCCAATTACATCAAATCATAAATCAACATATACATTGAAATCAATGCATTTAATGCAAGCAATCAAATAAGATTAGAAAATAACTTCTACATTGAAATCAATGCATTTAATGCAATCAACCAAATAAGATTAGAAACCGACATCTACACTGAAATCAATGCATTTACTCAAAGCAATCAAATAGGATTAGAAATCGCCATCTACACTGAAATCAATGCATTTAGCGCAAACAATCAAATAGTATTAGGAATAATCTACATTGAAATCAATGCATCTAGTGCAAGAAATCAACTATAATTATAAATCGACATCTAAATTGAAATCAACACATCTAGTGCAAGCAATCAAATAGTATTAGGAATCATCACCTACACTGAAATCAATGCATCTAGTGCAAGTAATCATATATCATTAGAAATAAATATCTACACTAAAATCGATGCATCTAGTGCAAATAATCAAATAGGATTCTAAATCACCATCTCCACTTAAATCAATCCATCTAGTGCAAGAAATATTCTTCTCTCTCTCCACCCTCCATCGATATCTATATCCCCATCCATCTCTTTTTTTTTGTCTCTATCTCACCCCCCTAAACACACACATTCTCACACTCCATATATATCATTCTCTTTGTCGATCACCCTCTCACCCCATCTCTCTCTTCTTCCCTGTCTTCCCCTTCTCTCCCTCTCCCCCACTAATATCTCTCTTTCGTCCTTTTTTCCTCTCTCTCTCTCTCTAGGAACCAACATCTACACTAAAATCAATGCATTTACTCAAAGCAATCAAATAGGATTAGAAATCGCCATCTACACTTAAATCAATGCATTTAGTGCAAATAATCAAATAGGATTAGAAATCATCTACATTGAAATTAAGTCATCTAGTGCAAGTAATCAAATATATTTATAAATCGACATCTAAATTGAAATCAACACATTCAGTGCAAGCAATCAAATTGTATTAGAAATCACCACCTACGCTGAAATCAATGCATCTAGTGCAAGTAATCAAATATCATTACAAATAAATATCTACACTAAAATCGATGCATCTAGTGAAAATAATCAAATAGGATTAGAAATCACCATCTCCACTTATATCAATCCATCTAGTGTGAGAAATATTCCTCCCTCTCTCCACCCTCCATCCATATCTATATCCCCCTCCATCTATTCTTTTTTGTCTCTCTATCTCACCCCCCCTAAACACACACGCTCTCGTACTCCATATATTTCAATCTCTTTTTCAATCACCCCCTCTCCCCATCTCTCTCTGCTTCCCTCTCTTCACCTTCCATATATATCTCTATCTTCCCCTTGTCTCCCTCTCCCCCATTAATATCTCTCTTTCCTCCTTTTGTCCTCTCTCCCTCTCTCTCCATCTTCCTTATCACTCTCTCTCTCTCTCTCTAGAAACCAACATCTACACTGAAATCAATTCATTTACTCAAATAAATCAAATAGGATTAGAAATCGCCATCTACACTGAAATCAATGCATTTAGTGCAAACAATCAAATAGGATTAGAAATCATCTACATTGAAACCAATTCATCTAGTGCAAGTAATAAAATATAATTACAAATCGACATCTAAATTGAAATCAACAAATTCAGTGCAAGCAATCAAATTGTATTAGAAATCACCACCTACACTGAAATCAATGCATCTAGTGCAAGTAATCAAATATCATTAGAAATAAATATCTACACTAAAATCGATGCATCTAGTGTAAATAATCAAATAGGATTATAAATCACCATCTCCACTTATATCAATCCATCTAGTGTGAGAAATATTCTTCCCTCTCTCCACCCTCCATCCATATCTATATCCTCCTCCATCTCTTCTTTTCTGTCTATCTATCTCATCCCCCTAAACACACAGACTCTCGCAATCCATATATATCAATCTCTTTGTCAATCCCCTCCTCTCCCCATCTCTCTCTTCTTCCCTCTCTTCACCTTCCATCTATATCTCTATCTTCCCCCTCTCTCCCTCTCTCTCCATCTTCCTTATCACTCACTCACACTCTCTCTCTCCACCTTTCTCTCTCTATTTCCTTCTTCTTACCTCTCTCCTCCTCCCCCTCCAAGTCCATCTCTCTTTCCCTCCCTCTCTCCACTCTCTCACGTCCTCTCTCTTCCTTCCTCTCTTTCCTTTTCTCTCCCATCTCTCTCTCCCATCTCTCTCTCCCTCTCTCTCTCTCTTCACCGACCAACTATGTTACTATATCCCTCCCTCTCTCCTTATATCTCCTTCTCCCCCCTTATCTCCATCTCTCCTTATTTGTCTCTTTATCTTAGCCCCAAACATACACGCTCTCTCTTTGTCTCTCCCTTGTCACTCCTTCTCTCTCTCCACTTCTCACTCTCTATATTTCTTATTTCCTACATCTCTCCCCCTCCAAATCCATTTCTCTTATCGATCCCTCTCTCCTCCTCTCTCTCAAGTCCTCTTTCTCTTCCTTCCTTTCTCTCTCTCCCCCCTAAATCCCTCTCTCTCTCTCTCTCTCTGTCTCTCCCCAATACTCTCTCTTCCCCCATCACTCTCCTCCTCTCTCTCATCCTTCCTCTCTCTCCCTTTCTCTCCCACCTCTCTCTCTCTCTCCCCCCTCCAATCCTCTCTCTTCCCCCATATCTCTCTCTCTCTATCTAATCCTTTCTCTTCCCCCATCCCTTTCTTTCTCTCTCTCTTTCCACCCCTCTCTCTCTCCAACTACATTACTATATCCCTCCCTCTCTCCTTCTCACTTCTTCTCTCCCCTCTTCTTTCCATACATCTTACTTTGTCTCTTTATCTCACCCCTAAACATACACACTCTCTCTCCATCTCTCCCTTATCACACTCTCTCTCTATTTCTTCTTAGTTATGTAAACTAATGAACATAAATATTCGTAAATATAAAGCAGATTATGGAGTAAATATGAAAATAGGTTTTATTTACTTACCATACCTCTAGTTTATTTATATTTTTATTTATTTACCATACCCGTTTTCTTTACTATGGTATTTGGCCCATAGGCTTGTTATATAATTAGATTTTTATTTATAATCCTATTTGATATATTGTTATTTATTTACCTTACCTCTTTATGCCTCTTTTATGTTTATTTATTTACCATACCTCTTTATATCTATTTTATATTTATTTATTTATTTATTATACTTCTAAGTTCTTTATACCTCTTTTATATTTATTTATTTACCCATGGTATTTGGCCCATGGTATCAATATTAATTTGTCCCATGTATTCCTCCCATAGGCTTCATCTAAATAAAACCTCTTTTTAAAGTTTTTTAAAATATAAAAAGGTTTATGGAATAAATATAAAAAGAATTTTTATTTATTTACCATACATCTAGTTTATATATATTTTTATTTATTTACCATAGCTTTGGAGTAAGTATAAATTCATTTTACAAATATTTAATTAAAAGAAATATTAAAATATTTTGGATTTTGATTGTTTGTGTTGAATTAACTCTTTTCCTTTGATTTAGGAAATGGTATTGACTTTAGTAAAGAGTAAAGATGTTTAAAATTTTATTTAATTTGGAAATTCAATGTGGTAATTTTTTTTGTTAAAGGTAAATTTATGATCCATTCAAATTCACATATATAATTTACTATCCATTCAAATTATATAAATAATACATAATTGTATTAGAAATTGATATATGTTCTAGCACAATGAGATTTTTATTTTTAATTTAAAACTTAAGCCGACATTTTGTATGAAGACATGACACACCTGACATCGGGATCATATTGGATTGTAGATGCGCCTCTCAAGGCAATTAGATTAAATTTTAAATGTTAAATATTAAACATTATTTTTACATTTACGTTTACATGTTTATTGTTACGTGAGATAGGAAATGCATATAATGTACTCAAATACAAACCTACTATCCAAATTTATGAAATTTAATAATATTAATATTATAATATAATAATATGAATATTAGAATTAATAATAATATTAATATTAACATTAGGGTTAATAATGTTTTTTTGGCATGGTATTAATAATAATTTGGCCCATGGTATTTAGCTTAGAATTCACCTAAATAAAACCACTTTTTGAGTGTTCCTAAATATAAATAGGATTATGGAGTAAATATTAAAAAAAAAACTTTTTATTTATTTACCATACCTATGGTTTATTTATATTCTATTTATTTACCATACCTCTTTTATAAATATGGTAGTTGGCCCATAGTATCCAACCCATGGTATTAAAGTGGTAAATATATCAAAAGTTTACATTACTCACATGACATCTACACATCTATATACACTCCGACATATCAAAAGTTTACATTACACATGTTACATTTACACATCTCTATACACTCTGACATATCAAAAATTTACATTACTCACATTACATCTACACATCTCTATATATTGGGCCCGGCATATCAAAAGTTTACATTACACACATTACATCTACATATCTCTATATATTGGGCCCGATATATCAAAAGTTTACATTACACACATTCCATCTACACATCCCTATACACTGAGCTGTAGAGTTTTTTCATTGTGTTTCGAATTACATGAATACTTTGACAGTGTGTTATTACTACGAACATGACAATTCATTGTGTTGAGTTGTGTTGAGCTTTATATTGGAAAATTTAGATGGCAAGTATTAAATTAGGATGTGATTTTTATGCGAAGACGATGGGTTTATATATAAATTAATGTTAATATGTTATTATTATTCTTTATACAAAGAATTGACGGTGCTAAAGTTGGGATATGTATGTCGATTTATAACAATACAAATAAATGTGATGCATGGAAATTAATTTTTATTTTTAAATTCAGTTAAAATTCCACAATTCTAAGAAATATTGTCATTTTTCACTATTTGACTATATAAGCGATTCTAAACTATTTTCTTTATAAACAAAGTGAAAATAAAACTAATTTTTTTGGAAAGTAGTGTATATTTTCGATATCCAAAGTGACTTCAGCTTCATTAATTTTGGCTTGAGCTAAAAATGGGAGAACATTGGTAAATAGCCATGATATCAGCATTTTTGTCATTGGCCTCTTCTTCAGCATTGACCGTCTACCTGTCTGAAATTATTCAGACGAAAAATCAATGTTTTATTTTCCAATTGAAACGGTTCCATATTCAATTCCAACACTGCCATTTTTAAATTTAGAAGGTCAAAATGGACCCTTTTGTTATATTTAATCATATCAGCGTGTTTTAAGAACAAATCGATGATAATCGATGATAAATTCCAGAGCATCGAATATTCTAGATAAAAAAGCAGTTAGCTCTTATTGTACAACTCTAGAATCATGTTCCATAGACTTCAATATGTGTTACAGTTGCCAATCAACTTTGGAACTATTAGTACTCCTGAAATATTCTTGAAATTTAGCAAACTGAGTGGATAGTTAATTAATTCGCTACACATACCAATATTAGTTCATTAACACCACAACAATACGATCGCTAAAAAGTAAATTATCGCGAAATATAATCATAAATGAGTAAACCAACCTTCGAAATAATATGATACCATTACTTCAAAGGCTATTATAGGTATATAATTTCTAATACAGAGAATATTATAGGTTGTACGTAGTTAATGGTTTATTCTCTCCACTATTTCGATACCATTTTTCTATGGTTTTTTAATCGTTGATTCTATGTTTTCACAATTGTTCTAGCAATGTAAATATAAAATCGAGGTAAATTTTCTTTATTTTTAGTCTTTTTATCTTCTGTTAATGCCATCTTTGAGTTTTCATAGCGTAAATGTTCATTATCCCAAGGCTGTACAAAGAATGGCATATGGGTGAGAACATAGAGGCGCAGAAGGAAATTTATGTCATCCATACATAACTAATTTTTCTAAGAACAAATTTAGAATTAGTGTTTTTATGTTTTTTTTTTTTTGATATTTTCTTGTGCAAAGCCTTTACTACGTGAAGGATGGGGGCATATGGAAAATTAATTTCAAACTATTTTTCTTTTAAAACTTTGATAGATGTAGCTATGTTGAACCAAGGATGTTTGGAGAAGAAAATACGTGCGAGAGAATGTAGGAATAGATGTAAATTTAGAAATTTAATTTGTAGTGTAATGATATTTCACATTTTCTTATTACATTCATACAAGTTTCTTAAGTAAGAATTTTTTTGTTTTTTGTTCTATGTGATTAAAGATTTGGACACATTTCATTTTGTGAAGTTTTTTTAGTGGATTATTTGGCAATGTTTAAAATTAATATATTACCAATAATATATAATAATAATAATGGAGAAAACTGTGTGGAAAGAAACAACTTATGGAAATGGAGAACTTCCATTATCATAACATAGCCTTTAATAAGTTAATATTTATCTTTGTGTAAACAAAAATATGCATGGATCTATGAATTAAGTGCACTGTCTGTGGGAAGCTTTGAATATTTTATCATCCAATATATGACTTTCATTTAAAAATACAACAAAAAACTTTGAGAATCTACATGAACAAAATCAAAAGTATTTTTTTTGTAAATTTTGTGAGTGCAAGTCTCTATGAATTATGTGCAAGCTCTGTGGTTGTGCATATTTAAAGTTTGAAAGTTTCTTCCCTAGAATGAATTTCTTTTGCATTTTCCCAGATATGCCTATTTACATATTGATTTCCATAACCACAGCTTTCATTGTGTTGAGAGCAGAACCTTACGATGTTTGATTTCAGAAATCTTACTTGCATTGAATCAATGTGATGGATCATTGGACTATTTTTTCATTTTGTTGGTGGATTGTTGAGAAGATTGTTCTTTTTTTAACTGTAATGTTATGTGTTAAGGGTATGAGAATATGATATTGTCATTAGTAACAAGTTGATAAAAGTGTTCATTTTGTCGTTCAACAAGATTTCTCGTATGTTGGTGGTGCATCATTTTTTCATATTCTCAGCACAAAATATTATGACTAGAATCATGAATAATAGTGCAATTTGTAAAACTTAATTTCATTCAATAAGTAAGATGGATCATTGATCATTTTTTTTGTAACAACCAGTTGTTTATTTCCTATGTAAATAAATAAATAAAATAACCAGGGTCATGAGATACATATTCTAAGATGAATGTTGGGAAAAAACATAGTGATGGGGATCACTAGTGATTAATAAATTGTTATTGAAATTAGAAAATGAAAAGTGGCATTAATTGACATTTTATCTATGAAAGTAATGGAAAATAGCAGAAAAGGAAGGTGAAAGGTCACATAATTTGATGTGAGGAAAATTGAATGAAAAATAGAGGAAACTAAAGAAACTAGAGGCTTCAATCATAAAAAGGCTTCTAAAGATCAATTGATAGCTTTTTTCAGTTTAAGCTTTTCATTAGTTCAGTTTTGGATCTCTTTGTGTATTATCTCTCTCATACTCTTGCACACTTAGAGAAATATTAGAGAATTTTGGACCATGCTTGGAGCACTCTAGTTTTCATCATATTTGGAGAGAATGAAAATAAAAAGAAGGAAAACACAAAGGGATAGTGGGATCAGTAGTTACATCAATATTTCGTTTTAGGTATCGAGTTTCATGTATGATTTCCTTGTTAGTTTTGGAACGCATGGTAGATGCATGTGGTTATTTCGTTATGATTTGTCATTGGCATGAGGGATTACCTGAATTGAAAGTGTTTTTCCCTAGCCCTGCCATTTCTTGGATAGCCATGGTGTTGTGGTGTTTTCCACTTGTTTTTTATGATTGATGCTCAGGTTCCTTATGGTTGTAGGTTGAGATACAAGTTCCCGGAACTGTTGGTTGGAAAAAATGCTTTGGAGCCCTAGAACAACTTGGTTTGAGTTACTAGTCCTGGATCCTTCGTTGGAAAAATTATCTACAACACTTTGTGGGTTTAGTGATTAGTCCTGGAGCCTTGGCTGAAAAAACATTCTAGAGCCTTAGAAGGTTGTGGGTTTAGTTATTATTTCTGGGATCCATGGTTGGGACAAACGCTCTAGAGCCCTAGAAAACTTGGGTAGAGACTGATACGGTTGTTGTTAGGCATGCCCAACAGTGAGGTGGAATCATTGTTTGAGGGTTGATGTGGTTTTCCCTTTGGAATACCTGGTTTGGTTTTGTTTGGGTTATTCCATGAGTTCCCACATTCATTCTTGGAATATGGCATGAGGGTGATTGGTTAAAAAAGAGATTTAGTTTAGTCCAATATATGGTTAGGTGTTATGTGGAAGTAACTAATTTGCTTGAATTTTGAATGTGTTAATAAGATCTATTTCCTCTTGTATTTTCATGAGTAATTTTACTTGTTATTATTCATATATGATGGTTGTTATATCATGGTGTTTATGTTTTTGATTCACTGGTTATATGTTAGTTATAGGATGTATATTGGCGATGGCTTTTGATTTTTTTATTAGTTAATGAATGGTTAATGAATGCATGAGCTAATAGATGTTATTGTAGCTATTATGAGAAGGAATTATACCTTCTTGAAAATTATCAGATAAGTATAAGACCGGTATGTCTAAATATGCACTCATGACCTGCAGATTACAAGTTCACCATATGTTTGACGAAACTGCCATGGTTAGGCCTAGTTAGGTTAAGTACTTGATCATATTTTGTATAAATAGATTTTTCTTGATGTCATTATTGATTCTGAAAAGTCTCGTTCCATTATGTGTAGTGGTTTAGAGGCTAACGTGGAAACTAGGCTCAGAATCCAGGACCACATGATCTGAACTGAACAATTTGGCATACAACCGCTGGGATGCATGCTTATGCATGTGGTTGGAGGCTCCCAACTACATGGATTCCTTATTGTGGGAGTGGTTGAGGTCTCAGGGCAAGGAAAATGAGGTCAACCTCAATATTTTTCCACTTAGGGTGGTTACTCAGCCTCTGAGTGACATGTACTCCATGTAGGATGTCTTGAGTTGTTAGTTTGTCTTTCATGGTCGATCCCACTTCATTAATGGAACCTAAGAGGTTAGGTCATGTCATATTAACTCCTCCTCTCGTATTTACCCTAGCAAGCTAGTGAAACTGGGTAGATATGGGAGAGGGGGTTATAGAATGGTATCATATCTCCTTGGTTCCACACTTGGAATGGATGGGCGAAATGTGTTTGTTATTAATTCATGTCTATTGTCCATGTGAATGTTATGCATCCATCGTGATGGTCATTTTTGCAGTTGTGTTGTCATGTAGAGGTTGTTGATGTTGATGTTGAGATTACTGATATGTTTCTTTAATTATACATCTACATATGTTATGATAATCTAGATTGATTTTTGTAGATGAGATAGCCTCTGCTGAACTTCATTGATATACGTTGGATTATGTTTATATTTGGTTATCTGACATAGTATCTTTGCAGGAAGTAGAATATCAAATATGACAAGAAAAATAGTGGATTGTTATTCATGTGATTCTCCTTATACACTATATGGAAAACATGGTGATGAGTACTCCCTTGACATAGCAAATACATTGAGAAGTTTGAAAGCGGAGATAATTACAAGATGATTGAGTAACAGGAAAAACTTGGTGGGAACATGAGAAAAAAACAGAGGTTAATGCAGTCATCCTTTAGACTATATCATATTTGTAGAGAAAGGCACCACATAGGATCAATCGTGGATGGGAGGAAAGGAATAATGGGGCATGTGCTAGTAGGTCTCAATCAGGATACAAGTTTTATAGGGACGATATAGTCAGATATGGTAGGTTCTTCGTCACACCTGACAAGAGGGGTAATGACCATGGGTTCTATTCTAGTTCTATTTAAGAAAGACAACATCATCACCATTTGTATATGATGAATGAGGATCAGTACTTGTAAGAGGATTTCAAGAAAGAAAAGCCTCCTCAATTTGATGGAGAAATGAAGAAGTCACAAGATGTAGAAGCTTGGCTTCTCGGGATAAGTAATTTTTTCAGATTGCATTATTATTTAGAGAATATAAAAGCCAAGATAACTATTTTGAGTGTTAAAGGAAACACATACATTTGGTGGGAAGATGTGAAGAATATCAGAAGAATTAGGGAAGAGGAGTTGACCTGGAGTGACTCTGAGAGAAATTTCAGGAAAAGTATCTATCTTAGAGATACTATTATGACAGGGAAAATGAATTCTATGAGTTGAGGATGGTACATATGACCAATGAATATTATACTAGAATATTCTTGGAGTTTTTAATATATGTGCCTTATCTTCAGGAGGAGAGAAAAAATATTCATAGATTCATTAATGGGTTGCCAATATCATTGAAAGCCATGATTCATTCTGATGAGCCTATATTGCTAGAGAAAGCCATCAAAAAATTGAAACAATTTTATGAGAAATCGAAGTGAAGTTCTAAGACTAACCAAGATTAGAAAGGTAATGAGAAAAATAAAGGAAATTGGGTTAAGAAGAGAGAAAAACCACAGGATATAGATGACAAGGAGAATTCAACACCACATAAGAGGTTCACTGTATCTGACAAAGGACAAATATTTCAGTCCAAGGAGAATAAAAAGGGTGATGGCAGTAAGCCTTTACAGTTTTGGACTTGTGGAAAGGATCATCATAGGAAATATTATCCAAAGCATAAGGGTGTAATAAAACATATTTACAGTGATCAGGAGGCACATACATTAGGGGATGTTGGATAGAGTATTCCTTGTATTTATGTAGCATTGGATAGTAGGCAGGTTGATCACTAGGAATATATTATCAAGATGGAAGATAATATTTGTGATCAAGTTGTTTCTATTTTGATTGACCATAGATATAACTATAGCTATATCAGTCCTGACTTCCTGGATAGGTGTGTTTTAAATAAATAGGTGCATGTAGAGTCTTGGTTAGTGCATCTGACTACAGGTACTAAGAAAGAGTTCATTATTGGGTAATAACTTGTGAATTTGAGTTGAACAATATATTTATGTCACCGCATCTAAATGTACTTCTATTGGGATCATATAAAGTGTTGTTGGGTATGGATTGGTTATACATTCACAGAACTAAGGTGCATTGTTATGATAAGGATATTTGTTTCTTGGATGATGATGGAGAACAAGGAACCTTGCAGGGTAAGAATAAGGTGACATCCGATATAATGGTTACAACTATGCAGACAAAGCGTAGTTGGAGGAAAAATTGTGTATTTTGTGAAGTGCATGTTTCCAATGATAAAGGTACGAATGTTAAGGATGTTGAGGCATTGAAGAGGTACCTTGTTTTGAAACAATTTCAATATGTTTTCCCAACATATATTTCATAGTTACTGACATATAGGTTAGTGGAATTTTCTATTGAGTTGATGTCAAGAGAAGCACCTCATAGGATGAGCTCTCCATAGTTGGTGGAATTGAGATTGCAGTTGAAGTAAATTATTGACAAGGGATACATTAGGACAAGTATGTCACCTTGGGGTGCACTAGTTTTGTTCATCAAGAAGAAGGATGGTACTCTTATGTTATGCATTGACTACAAGAATTTTAACAAGTTGACTATTAAGAATAGGTACTGTTTTCCAAGGATTAACGATTTGTTTGATAATTTGAAGGGAGAAGCAGTCTTCTCAAATATTTTTTTGAGATCAGGATACCATTAGGAACGCATAAAAAAATAGGACATTTACAAGACTAATTTCGGGGCCAAGTATGGGCATTATGAGTTTGTTGTGGTTCTTTTTGGTTTGAATAATTCTCCAACTACTCTCTTTTGTTTCATGAATAGTGTGCTGTGTCCTTATCTGGACAAGTTTGTGATTGTATTCATTGATGACATATTGATATATCATTAGGGGAATTTTGAAGTCTAAAATGGGTCTCCTAAGAAAAATGTACAACCAAAATAAAATTTATAAGAACCAATAGGATTCAAGATGATGATGTCAACCAAGGGGGATGATTCACCATTTTTTAAGGAAAAGGGTAAAAATATTAAAAATTAATAAAATAATAAAACTACTTTTGCAACTCGTATTTTCAACTTATCTCTCAAAGTTTTTACTAAAATTTTGAGCAGGAGTACTCATTGGATGACAAATATGATTCTTCATACAAGGTGTACCCATGTTGCATACTTTTGATGGACCATGCTACATGAAAAATGAGGAATACATGAAAAAGCATGATTGCAATCACATTTTTCATGTAATTCTCATTTTTGGTGTAGTAGGATCCATCGTAAGTATGCAACATGGGTACTCCTTGGATGAAGAATTAAAATTTTCATCCAAAAAGTACTTTTGCTCAAAATTTAAGTAAAAACCTTGGGAGATAACTGAAAATACGAGTTGATAAAATATTTTTCTTTTTTCCCTCCAAAATTTGATGATGTAATTGAATCTATTTTTATTATTTCCACTATTATTTTATAATCTCCTTAGGAGGCCCAATTTAGACCTCAAAGTTCCCCTAATGTCTAAGAGTGTGGAAGAGCATGCAAAACATCTAGCAGTAGTGTTAAAATTGATAAGAGAGAATCAATTGTATGCCAAAATTATTAAATACAGTTTCTTTCGGACATAGGTACATTATTTGGGGCATGTGGTTTCCAAGGATGGCATAGCAATGCATCCATAAATGATTAGAGGTATCATGGAATTGGAAACTCCAAGAAATGTGGATGAGGTTAGATATTTTATGGGATTAGTAGGTTACTATAGGAAGTTCATCAAGAAATTATCACAAATTTTCTATCCTATTACAACATTGGAGTGAAAAGGAAATAAATTTGAATGGACAGAGAATTGTGCAGCAAGTTTTGAGTAATTGAAAAGGTTTCTTATGAATTCCCTAGCTCCAAATATTACAAATCTAGACAAGGGGTTTGTGGCATGTACATATGATTGCAACATAGGACTTCGCGAGGTCCTGATGTAGGAAAGATAGGTAGTATTATATGAATCAAGGAAATTGAATGACCACAAGAAGAACTATGTGATGCACGATTTTGAGTTGTAATCGATCATTCATGCATTGAATATGTGAATGCGTTATCTTCTTGGAATGTGGTTTATTTTGATGAGTGATCATAGTGGATTGAGATACTTATTTGACCAACCTAATTTGAATTTCAAGCAATCTAGGTGGTTGGCTACAATAAGTGAGCTTTACTTTGAGATAAGGTGCATTAAGGTAAAGGAGAACAGGTTTGTAGATTCTCCTAGAATAAGAGTGCAGGTAAATCACATAGCATCAATGAGTTCATATGGGAGAAATTTATAGGATTGTATCTTGCCTGTAGGACAACAGGATGACAAGTGCCTACAACTTAAGTAGAGGTTAAAATAGCAAGGTATAAGTGAAAAAAATGTGTACTATCATCTCATGGAAGATGGTTTGGTCAGATTTAGGGACATGATCTATGTGTCAGATAATAGTGAGCTCAAGAATCTTATCTTTAGGGAATTTCATCTGAAGCCTTATTCAGGTCACCCGGGATATCAAAAGGCATTGAAAATGGTTAATAATTTTTACTATTTTTTGAATCTGAAGAAAGGGGTGGCAAAATTTGTGGCTAGGCGTTTGTATTATCAGCAGGTAAAACAAAAGTTTAAGCATCCATTTTCTTTACTGCAGCCGATACCAATTCCATATTGGAAATGGGAGGTCATTTCCATGGACTTCATTACAAGTTTCCTGAGGACATACACACAACATGTTTCCATCATGGTTGAGGTTGACAAAGGTATCACACATCATTCCAGTGACGTCCACAAATTTAGCTAGTGAGGTATCATAGGTCTTCATCAGGGAGATAATGAGGTTACATGGTATTCCTAGGAAGATTGTGTCATATAGAGATACCAAGTTCACTTACAAATTTTGGAAGGATTTATTCACAAGTTTTGCGAAAAATTTGGCCTTCAATACATATTATCATCTGCATATAGTTGGATAGACAGAGAGGCTCAACACGATTTTGGAGGACATGTTGAGAATCTACGTTGTGCATCAAGAATGAAAGTTGGAAGATTATCTTCCACTAGGAGAGTTTGTGTACAATAATGGGTATCAAGAATATTTGAATATGAGATTGTTTGAGTTAGTTTATGGGGGGAATTGTAGTACTCCTATCATTTTGAGTGATCCAGTGAACATGGTATAGATTGTAATATACATGTTGGCAGAGATGGAATAGTAAATGCAGGGAATAAAAAATAACCTAAAGGTAGCACTGGACAGGCAGAAGGGTTATGCAGATAAGCATAGGGTTTTAAGGAGTTTTAGATTGGGGAACATGTGTTCTTATGCATCAAGCCCAAGAAGATGTCCTTGAGGATTGGATCATGCGCCAAGTTGAAACCTTGGTATTAAGGGCCTTTAAAGATTCTGGAGAGGATTTAAACAGTAGCCTACCAATTTGCACTTCCTTCGACAATGAAATTCCATGATGTTTTCCATGTGTCATTGCTTAATAAGTATGTGAAAGATGTTGATCATGTGATTGACTAGTATGTATTGTAGGTGGAACTAGAAAGATAACACCAATTTGAACCTGAGTGAATTTTTCTAAAAAATGTCTTCATGCTCTGGAATCGAGAAATAAAGTAACTTAAAGTGTAGCGAAAGCACTTTGGGCTTCATGAAACTACATGGGATATGGTTGATAAGATGTAGGCTATGTATCCTTCCCTTTTTGCTAGTTGAGCATATGTATTTTGATATATGTTTTGATGTTTTTCTTTGGTTATGCATATATATGTACATGTATGTAAATATTGCATCGATATATGTTATAAAGCTTCAATAATCAATATGGTGTTCAATATATGTTTGTTATGTCTTTAGAAATATCATATATGATGTAAATTTTGCCATGAGTTGTGTTATAAATCTCCATATGAAGCATGTGTTTGCTAGTTTATAAGTTCTATTGAACACCAAGGTTGGTGTTCCCCAATTGGGGAGGGTTTTGTAACATTGCTTGGTATATTTCCTATGTAAATAGATGAAAATAATAGCCAAGTTCATGAGAAACATATTCCAAGCTAAAAGTTGGGAGAAAACATAGTGATGGGGGTCACTGGTGATTAATAAATGGATATGGAAATTGGAAAAGAAATTGGAAAAGGAAAAGTGGCATTAATTATAATTTAATTTAGGAAAATAAAGGAAAATAGGATAAATGGAAGGTGAAAGGTGACATAATTTCATGTGACGAAAATTGAAGGAAAAAGAGAGGAAAATGAGGAGAGTAGAGGCCTCAATGATAAAAAGGGTTCTGAGGATTAGTTGATATCTTTTGTCAGTGTAATCCCTTTGTTAGTTTAGTTTTGGATATCTCCCTCTATTCTCTCTCTCATATTCTTGCACACTTAGATAAATATTCGAGCATTCTTGGAGAAATCTAGTTTTCATCGGATTTGGAGAAAGAAGGAAAGGAAAAAGAAGGATATTGTAGGGGGATAGCAACACCAGGAGCTACAACGAGATTCCCTTGTAGGTATCGAGTTTCATGTATGATTTCTCTGCTAGTTTTGGCATGCATGGTATATGCATGTGGTTATTTGGTTATGATCTATCATTATCATGGAGGAGTGCCTAGATTGGTAGTGGTTTTGACTAGCCTTTTCATTTCCTAGATATTCATGGTGTTATGTTTTTTTACACTTGTTGTTCTAGTTATTTGTCAAGTTCCCTATGACTATGGGTTGAGTTACTAGTTCTTGAAGGCATTGGTTGGAGCAAGCAATCTAAATCCCTTGTACAACTTGGGTTGAGTAACTAGTATTGTATCCTTGGTTGGAAAAATGATCTGGAGCCCTTGGTGGGTCGAGTTACTAGTCTTGGAGCCTTAGTTGGAAAAACACTCTAGAGCCCTAGAAGGTTGTGGGTTGAGTTATTAGTTCTTGGAGCCACTTTTTGGAAAAATGCTTGAGATCCTTGGACATCTTGGCTATAGACCGATTTGGTTGGGGTTAGTGATTTCCAATCATGAGGTGGAATCACTGGTTGAGGGTTGATGTGGTTTAGCCTCTAGAATCCCTAGTCAGGTTTTCTTTGGGTTATTCCATGAGATCTCACATTCATGCTTTGAATATGGCACAAGGGTGATTAGCTGAAAGAGATATTTGGTTCAGCCCAATCGATGGTCGAGTGGTACGTGGAAATCCTTGACTTGGTTGGATTCTGAATATGTTAATAAGAGATATTTCCTCTTGTATTTTCATGAGAAATTTTACTTGTTATTATGTGGCTTTGATGGATTTTATATGATGGTTTATATGTTTTCATTTGCTGGTTATATGTTAATTATAAGATTTACATTAGCTACGTCTCTTGATTTGTTTTGATTGGTTGATTAATGGCTAATAATTGCTTAAGATCATAGATGTTATTTCAAATATTTTGAGAGGGAATTAGGCCTTCCTGACGATTTTCAGATATTATCATACACCTATGTTTAAATATGCATTCATGACTTGTGGATTACATGTTCACCATATGTTTGATGAAGTGATTGTGATGGTTATTCCTGGTTAGATCAAGTACTTGATAAAATTTTGTATGAATATATTTGTCTAGATGTCATTATTGATTCTGTAAAGTCTCGCTAAGTTTTAGGTAGTGTTCTAGAGGCTTCCCTGGAAGCTAAGCACAGAATCAGGGACTACCTGGTCTAAACTGAACATTTTGGGTTACAACAAATAGGATGCAGGCTTATTCATGCAATTGGAGGCTCCCAACCACATGGATGCCTTCTTTTGGGAGTGGTTGAGGGGTCAAGGCAATTAAAAGGTGGTCCAAATCAAGATTTTTCCACTTGGGGTGATTAATCTGCCTCTAAGTGACCTCTATAAACTATAGGATGTGTTAGTTTTTCAGTTTGAATTCCGTGTTTGACCCCACATCCTTAATGGAACCTTGGAGGTTAGCTCATGTCATAGTAGCTCCTCCTCTCTTGTATACCTTGGCGTGATGCTGAATCTAGGTAGATATGGGAGGGGTGGTTACATTTTTCATTTTGTGGATTATAATGTTATGTCCTGAGAATATAGGGATATGATACTAAAATTAATGACTTGTGCCTCATTTCTGGTTCATTCGCACTACATAATATCCCCATATTCTTAGCAAAAAACATTATTATCGAGTATGGCCTTGTGTTAATCGTAGGGTTTCTCTTTGGAGTGTTTTGGTGCATTTAGACCATATAAAAATGACAAACAATATAAGCTTTTATTAGTTATAGATATTTCTTTAACTCTCTTATGAATTGTTAACCTGGAATTATCTATTGTTAGTGCAATAGTTGTGGTACTCAACTATTTTGTTGGGTTTGTTCTATTTGTTTTAGTTTTATAGTTGTAGCAGATTCACATGAATTTCCATTTTTGGTAGAAAATATTTCACTCACTTTATCATTAATAATTGCAGACCAATATCGATACACTTATGTGTGAAAAGTATGTGAAATATTTTTAGTTCTGTTTGAAATGGATAACTTACACATGACATTTCCAAAATTTATAGCAATCAAGGTCAACAATAGCACCGGTTGTTTTATTTCAATTCAATTGTAATTATTATAAAAATTGTGGTACTTGTTTCATATTCCATGAGATTTCTTACCATTAGTTTCGTTGACTATCCATCGCTGATATTGCATTGAAGGCACCGCGATAGTTAAAAATATGGACTAGATAACAGTGTATCTAGGTAATGATGACGATGATTAAACTGCGATTAGTAAATAATGTCGATTGCTATATTTCAATTGAATTATCATTATTATTATAGTTATTATATAAATTATGGTAATTTATTTGTATCGAGATACACATTGTGTTGAATTGCTTACTGTCACTTCCCTTAGTTACCTGTTGTCAATATTGCAATGATAATAGTGTATCTAGATAACAATGAGGACGATTAAATTGTGATTACGAAATAAAGTTGGCTACTTTCTTTCAATTAAATTGTCACCTCTTTGTAAGGAGAAGAAAGACAAGTTTATCTTTTTGAGGATAAAAATTCACGGTCAATTGAATGTTGGTTGTTTTCCATATTAACAATATAATTAAACACATATGTGCACAAGTTTCTCTTTGCGAGGAGCAAAAAAAACCATGGCTGATTGAACGTTGGTTTTCCTTTGTAGTAATGATATATTGCAAAAGAAATTTTCAATTTTCAATTGAGCCTGGATGGAATCTCCAATATATGTTTGTGTTTTATACGATATTCAGAGATTTAATTCAAGCACAACTAAAATTCAAAGGTGTGCTCATCTATGTTTTGTCATTATACGCAAATCCTCTATTTTATATAGATCCAAGGCTCTCTGAAATTTCTTTTCCGGGTATGAACTGTAAAGTTGGTCTTATGGTAACAAGGTTCGTTCACAATGTCGTTTAGCCATATATTTCTCGTTCTCCTATATGAAGACCACGTATAAATATTTTTCATGCGAGGAAGAAACATATGAAGTTAAATATATATGAAATTGTGTGATACATTATACTCAATGAGTGATGTTAAGTGGGTTTCATTGTTTAAAAGCTAGTGTTATGCAGAATAAAAGTATGCAGGATAAAAATGCAAAGGGGAAAATGAATGTGGAAGTACGGAGCTTTGTCATATAAAAATTTCCTTTTCTATTCTGCATATTGTTTTTTTGACATAAATCATACATTAAAGGGTCTATGTTTTATATAGATTCTGTGAAATAATTAGCTTTTATATAGCTTATGTTAATTC
Source organism: Pinus albicaulis (assembly GCA_034641835.2). Taxonomy (NCBI): domain Eukaryota; kingdom Viridiplantae; phylum Streptophyta; class Pinopsida; order Pinales; family Pinaceae; genus Pinus; species Pinus albicaulis. Next base: position 1,132,728,211 of record CM076583.1, on the reverse strand, counting down.
ATTTTTATCGTTAGCTTATGAATCATAAATCAAATATTTGAAGGTTTATAAAGCTCATGTGGCGTAATTTTAACATATAATGTTTCAGTAGTTGCATTGGCCACCTATTGATCATTGGGTTTTTTTATTTTATTTATTTTATTATAGTCTAGTCTCATTACGAATGGTTTTATTATAGTTATCATAATGGAAACTTTGTTCTCAAAATTGTGAATTTTACTTGTTAGCATAAGAATTGTACACAATATCTATTTTTGAACATACATACATATTTTACGATATTCGTATTAGGTAAGTTGTGGTTCATTTTTTTTTTTTTTGACTCCATATCTCTTCCATAGACAATATTTTTACGTGAAATAGGTTGTATCTATATCATTTTACTTGTTTTCTATTAAATTGTTTATGTTGTGCTTGTCGTTGAGAAAAAGTTTGTAGTGAAATTATTATTATTGTTTCCTTTTTTTTAGACATAATTTCTAAAACATGAATAAACAAGTATATTTGAAACATGATTGCTAAATCATCAATCGAGAAGCATTTTTTATTGTACAAAGCAATTGTACGGATGTAATACTAAAACATCATAATCTATTTTGTTTGAACACTTTTTCATATAATGTGGGAGATCAAGTATTCAATAATATGAGAACTCTATTTCTTACTAAAATATTATCAATAAAATATTTTAATGCCATCGTATTTATCAATTAATCATATGGCTCACAAGAGCATAAACAAACATATATTTGAAAAACTATTTACAATTAAAATATCATCAATAATATAATCATAAACAATCTTATGATCCACATAATGAAAACTTGAAATATTCTTCCGCACAATGAACAACCTCCTCACTTATGCATGTCCTATAAACATATATTTTTCTCAATCTTATTTCTGTTTATTAGCAAATGTTATGTGTAACGTATTTCACACTTGCAATAGTAGAGCCCAGTTTTGTGTTTGCAAAAGTAAGATCTAGTGAATATATATATATATATATATATATATATGTATTATAATCGAGAAATTAAATTTACGCAATTCAACAGTGTTTATAACATTATTGATTCAGAAGGGGTTTTCAGCTACAAAATAGATATGGTTAGAAAAAAAATCAAAGAATATATTTTCACTGATACCTTTAATTTACTTAGTGTTATCAACGAGAACTTCCACTAGTCGATTGCATACAAGCATTATGCTAATATACCAATGGAAGAGAAAAGCAATATTTGGACTTTTGGATTAGAGAATGTTTCATGTATGCCAACCTTTTTTATTTCAAGTAAATTGTTCATTTATGCACGAAACAAATTGATTAAAAAAAATAAAAATTATATAGTGAACAAAGAGAATACCTTTGAATGTGAAGGAATTTAAATTAATATTGAAGTTACCGGAGGCTAATGTTCACTTATAATTTCACGAAGAAAATAGTTTCATGATCTCAGAAGAAGTTTAATCTAATGTTATTTTGGATTTATTTATTTAGAGTCACCACATTCCTTGCAATCTATTTGTTTTAGAAAAAAAATTCATTTAAACAGTCGTTTAGAGACTTTTTTCATTGTGTGCATGTCTCATGGGCCAAGAAACTATAACAAGAGTTCCAAATTTCTAGTGGGCTAATATCATTTCTAATGAATTATCTTTTTAGTTAATCAATTTATCCAAGATCAAAATGTTCTTCATGATGGTGTATCTCATATTAGCTTTGATTTCAAGCGATAAATTTCGAGGTTTCCATCTAATCCTAAATTCAATGTTAATCAAGAATCAATGCAATTTTGGTATCATATATTATGGGAAAATATCATTTATTTAAACTTTCGTCCAATTCAAGATGTTTTTGAGAGGAAAATCAACTACATGATAACTAGAGAAGAAACTCATCATATATATGGGCACACAAAAGTTTTCATATGGGGAAAAGGTATGAATAAAGAATGAGAAAGTCATACGCTAATTCGAATATATGGGTTTCAAGGTAAGTCATTACTATAATTGTCAAAATTTCTTATAGACAAGTATTTTTTTGTTGAAGTTTGTAGGAAATAACTTTACTCGCTAGATATATTTGAAAGCAAAAATACAAAACAATTCATTCCTTTGTCATTTACTATTGGAGAAATCACAGCAAAAATAATTCCCCATGTTATAGGGCTTGCAAAGACTTTTAATGCTTTTTACTTAAGTAAAGTTGAAGCAATTAAAGCTTTTGATGAAGAGGGCCTATTTCACACACACTTGGAAAGAATTGGATACAAAAACTTGTTTGCAGAAATTAAAGAATAGAATGAACAATGTCAACATGAATTGAAAAAAATACAAAGGTTAATCATAAATGCTAAAGATATCATGGAAGTATCAAATATTAGTATTTTTGAGTGTCAATATCCATGTTGCATAAATAATACCCATGGAAATCAAGGGATAATGATAGATGTTTCATATGCTTTAGAAATCAATATCGCTCTGTAAAATTGTTTTTCACATTTGTTGATTGTATTCATATTGTTCAATACTAAAGTAACTTAGTTCATCAAATATATAATAAATTTTTCATTTTGTAAGGTTTCTTTTGACAAAGTAAAAAGGCACTTCCGATTGTATAATTACAACTTATCATTTTCTCTTCTTTGCAAATTTATTTTTGTCCTCGAACATAAATTCAATGAGAATAAGAGTTGAAACTAGTATTCCTAAATAATACTAATTAAATTTTTTAATGTTATAGTGACAACTTTGCATGAATAATCACTCGAATAAAAAATCATGAGTATCAGAATTGAAATGCATGAAAACTAATAATTAACATGATAACTAAGGAATGCAAAGCTACTTATTTTTATGCACATGCATTTGTTCTTTTTCGCTCATGATTTTTATGGAGAACTAGTTCTGCACAATTAATCCTCCACAATACAAATGCACATGGGCATAATTGCGAAGAAAATTCATAAGGCACAAAAATATCTCAAACTTTCATTATTGTAACCCTTGCATTTCATATAATCTACTAATAATAAATAACCACTAGTTTTGTATATGCACAAGCATGTCTACACAAATTTTTCGAGTACGATAATACCAAATAATATTGCAAAACTAACTATTCAAAAAGAAATGACAACCTCACCACATATATCCATATTTCATTCTCATTACAATCACTGTGTATGAATTAGTCGAGAAATATTTTGAGCCTAATATCTAATTCATTCACAATACTTTCTCCATATGTTCTTTATTTATCACCAATCTCTCTCACTAATTACAGATAGATACAAGCTATTCATTAGTACACCAAAAATTTCAACAACAACTACAACATCAAGGGACACACCAACACCAGCACCAAGAGCACACCCAACCAATCCTTATAATTTTTTCTCTAATCTAGGACAATTGAATTGAATGCTAAATACTAGTATATTAAAATTAATATATATTTGAATTCATTGAATAGATATTGAAAATGGTATTTTATAATATCGATAGATACGAGCTTATCAGTATCTTTGCAATATATGTGATAATGTCATTGTGTGCGGATTTACTAAATCTATATTAATAGTAGTTCTTGATTTTAGTTAATCTTTGCATGATAGGTGTGAATACCAAGTTTCTTTATCAGAAACATAGAAAATTATTTCAATTGTTTGTATGTAATCAGTTATTGTTATAATGGTTAAGAGATATAATATGTCATAAACACGAATATTAATTTGGCTAAAACACACTACAATATGCAACACTAAAACCGATAAATGATATTTGATACTATATATGGTTTCGATCTTTCTGCAATTATTGTTTGCATTCAACTAGCAGCTTTGTAGGTGTTTGGACAAAAAATACAGTGCATATTGATACCTTTGCAACTAGTTGTGATAATGTCATTGCGTGTTGATTTACTAAATGGAAATTAATAGTAGTACATTATTTTAATTAATTTTTGCATGCTAAGTGTGAATACTGAGGTTTTTTAGTAGGAACGTAGAGAATTATTTCAACATTTTCTATGTTATGTTTTATTTTTATGATGGATACAAGATATAATATTTCATAAACATGAACATCAATTTGGTTAAAACACACTACGATATGCAACACCTAAATTGTTAAATGAGATTTGATATTATTTGTGATTTTGAAATTTCTGCAATTATTGTTTGCATCCAACTAGCACTTTCATAGTTGTTCAGGAAAAAAATACAAAGTGAGAAATATTTAATGTAAAAGAACATATTTTCACTTAGGAACACAAATTTTTATTAAATTTAACATGTCTATGCTTCGTCAGCCCTTGTGTGGAGCTTTTATTGTGCAAAGCGATGTCGAAGTTTGGATGTGTGTGAATGCGAAAGTTTATGTTCCTTGTACTAGACACCATGCTTTCACACATATTTGAAACACCATCCTTTTGTACATATTTAAAACGATTACATTTTTGGTTCACAGAAATAATGCCTATTTTTGTTGCAATTGTCATAAATATTTTTTAATAACACCAAATTAACGACTATCGTGTGCAGTAGAAGTTATGCGAAGGTGTTTTTATTCTCTTGAGATTACTGAATGGTATAGCTTATGTTCAGACGAAGCACATTCAGAGTAGAAATGAATGTCTGTATTTCTTTGATGGTTTCCATTGAAAAATGTTATTAAATTTACGGAAGTATCTATATGGAAATGGTTGTGTGTATCTAACAACAAATGCATGTTTGGCAATGCTTTGACAATTCCAAAATATTTGTCCATTATTTATCCAAATAAAATTATAGTGACCATCATGTGAAGGAGTCTATACGCAAATGTTTAGAAAAATGCTTTGGTGTTAATAAAACAATTAATTAAGGGCCTTTATTTCTATATTAAATGTAAAAAAAATTGACATCTTTCTAGATAATCGATTTTTCTTTGTCTGTACATGATATTCTTGTATTGTCATATTGAATAGTTGTATAATAATGTACATGATCACAATGAAATCATGTTTATTTTATTTCGTACATTCCTACTATTTAGTACACATATCGACAAAATTAAATCAATCACCATTACCAAAGTAAGAAAGAAAATAATTTTTGAATCTCAATATTTATTTGACCATCTACCACTAACGTTTTCTTTGAAATTTTCAATTTATATTTATTGAAAGTGTGAAACATGGTAATAAATAAATCAGATCTAGATCTGGTAATGACTATAGAAGAATGGAAGTGTGGATTAATAGCATCGTACTATTAATCATAATTAATTGCTTTAGTAAATGAAAACCTTTGTTAGAAGGTGACATAATTCACTCGAAAGATTGTGGAAATTTCGTCATGATTTTTTCGAAAATCCTACAAAAATTAACTTTCTAGGAAAATTTGTGACATTTGTAGACAACTATCTTTGTCATTATCATGATAAAAGAAATTTTCAACGATTTACCAGTGGGATCCAACTCAGTAACTAAATAAATTTGTTATAGCAATAGCAAAACATGTCTATGAATGATATTCGCTTAGGATTGTTAACAATTATTGTTGGAAGTTTCAAATCTAACTACCATAATTGTCATTATCTTTTTCTATTATTATTGCATACAATGCATCTAGCCATTTCAAAAAATTGTACAACTGTCAAGATATTGTTGACTTATTTTGGGAAAGTTGAGCTGGAAAATGCATTGGAAAAACTTTCATAACATAGTATAGGTACACAACGGTCTTATATTGTATTGAAATTTATGTTTGTATGACACATATTGAAATGATATTAAATCAACAACAAAAGACATTGTTAGTGGACAAAATGGTTTTGCAATATCGATACTTATTTCTATTACTTCCTGTAAATGTTAGCTTTCATATTTTCAATTGCTATTTATTAAGACTAGTGTATCTGGTAGTTAATCACTCCATAATATTACCTCACTAGACAATACAAAATCTATTATAAGTAATTAGTTGTTTGAAAACTTGTACGATTTTCAAGAACTCGTTGACATATTTTGGGAAATTTAAGTCAGAAAACACATTGGAAAACCTTTCAGGATATAGTACATGTATGTAATTATCTTATATTGTCACAAAATATGTATTTATATGACACATATTTCAATGATATAAAATATTTCTATTACTTCCTCTAAATTTTGGCTTCAATATTTCCAATTGTTATTTATTAAGAGTGTCATATCCGGTAGTTTTCACATGACAAATAGTGATAGCTGGAAATTTCCATTCTAACAAAAAATTACAAATTTACACTACATTGGAGATGAATTTAGGTAGCAATTAAACTAACCAAACTATTTGCAATTATACAATCAATAAAGCGATATTTGAATCTGGCAATGGAAAAGAACAAAAAAAATAGACATTTTCTCTACCGAATACTTTCCTAGCCTCACTTCTCAGTGAATTTAGCAGTATTAAATAATACATTTTATCAATTTCTCGGGTTCTTTCACAGTTATCTCTACAATGTATTTCTTTTTTTGCAAAATTGTTTATGGATTTGTATTTTCTCATTACACATTTTATCAACACAAGAACTCTACCAATTGTTTGGAACTTTTTTACGAGTATTTATTTTCTCATTACATCTTATAAATTCACTATTTCATTCTCTTTTACCTCTGGTATATGCATTTCCTTTGCCCCTAGTAACTTAAATTGCATGCGAAGAAAGAACCAGTGCAATTTTATCATTTCATAATATGCAAACAAATATGATTACACAACACATAGTTTATTAAATTTGTAGGAAATTAAGCATCGAATATAGACAATGGACACCCAAATAGTAACTAAGACAAAAAAAAAACAAAAATCGTGAAATCCTGGATAATAATATTCACCTTCCACACATGTTATTTGTCCAAGGTCATCTACGAATCAAGAAAAATGAAAAAAACATGGTTCTAGAAAAGTAGTTATCAATAAGTCAACAAGTCGTCGACATAGGAAAGGTAATTTTCGCATATTATTTCTATACCAAATGCATACAGTTCAAACACCTAAGTCCAGAAGTGGAATCAATAGAGAAAGATTTCAATGGGTTATAGACATTGAAAGTCATAGGAGTCAATAGGCTAACTAGGTTGCTATTTTTTAGCATAAAATCATAAAGTAGTTGAGCAAATTGAAGAACAAGACATTATTTTTTATGATGTCATGTCACATAGCAAAACATGAAGTATGAAAAGACTAGAAAAATATTGAGAGTTGAAAAGGTAAAGCTTGAAAATGAAAATATTATTGATCAAGAACATGTGGATATCGATCTCTATGGCGTTGATACAATGGGACTCATGGTATTGCAAAAATCTACAAATTTTTCAATTACTCAAGGTGTTACCAACATGCTTACAGAAAATCATATGCTGAAAAGGAAACTGAAAGAAATACAAGATATTGCAAATTAAACTCCTCTGTTAATGACTCCATTGGAAGTACGATCACCTTCATCATCAAGTCTTGTTGTTACAACACCGAAAATATTCAAGAATGTTGTGAATTTGCTTAATTTAGTGAAGACATATATCCTTGAGAACATATGTGAAGGATTATAAATTATTGAAGATGACTGGAAATAAATTCTTTATATAACGTGTTTGCAAGAGAAAATAAGGAAATTTATAGATTTGGTTAATATTAATCTTATAGAAGATAATAAATTCATTGACAATGAAATAATTACTCTTAAGCGTAGGCTAGGGAATATTTTACGATGTCAAAAAGCAAAACCAAAAATTACTAAATGTTGAACAAGTGAAGAAATTGGAAGTTGTATGGGTGAAAAGGGTCACTCACATGAGAATATAAAATATGCTTGTACTGAACTATCCAAAAGAAAAGATGATGTCTATTTTAGGGAAATGGACATTATAAAAGGCTTAGAAGGTTCGGGCATGTTGCAGGATTCTAAGTTAATTTCGAAGGACATGTTACAAATTCAATTGCAGGAGAAAAAGTAGAAAATGGCAGCAAAATGTGAGGTCTATTGTCGATGTGAAGGAAGAAACTAGAGAAATTGAAAAATAGGTTTTCACCAAAAATGTGAAAATGGAAGTCACAGTTTCCCTTGAAAAATACTACATTAAAAAATGATCAACGCACTTATTCAATGAGTCATGGACTCATAATAAATCGTACAATTGTGTTTCTAGTTGTAGATATCATTTAAGGAAATGGAACAACAATTTCCGCTACAACAAATCCATTTACTTTACAGTTTTGTTTGGACAATTGTGATTATACCTAACAATTTTTTCTTTGAAGACCATGTTTTGAATATGATATCATATAAATTTGGGTTATGGCCACACTCATTGGCATTTTATTTTGGCGTAGTGTTTTCTATAAATTTCCAAAAATATTCTTTCATCTTTTCTGGTACATTTAGTGTTGTGTTGTTTCTTTAAATGAAATTGAACATTTGGCAATGATTTGTAATTCTAGACATATATCTCTTAATAAGAGAATAATACAATGAAAACTTATGCTAAGCACAACAACTTGCTTCTGCATATTCAAATATTTACATAGGGAATATCGTACTTAAAAAAACTATAAATCCAAAACTCATAGATATAAATTTAATTAAGTTAGATCTAATCTTGTTGAGAAGATTCATTTTTAATACCTATGTCACTACAAGGAAACGACCCTCTAGAATAAGTTAGAAAGGAGGTTTTTAGTGTTATAAAATTGGCCAAAATTGTCAAAAAACCATTTTCTACGACATTCATTTTTGGTAACAGATGTTTTGACCGAGATTCTAACGGATCTTCAACACAACTAAAACACTGGGCAGTCAGAGGTTTTTATGGATTTATTTCTTATTAATGCACTCTTCATGTGTGAACACACTGATGTGTTTTAACCTGTATGGATCGATACTTAAACATACCAAGCACCTGGATGAAAATTTTTTTTTGGAAGCCTCGAGGTATTTAACAATGTCCCAGTGCATGTCGCCAATAAATACACATTGGTGTGATAGAAGATGGATGCACCATTGCCCGTTAAGGTGTAAAAACACATGGAGCCATTAAGGTGTAAAAAAGAACCAAGCCATTAATTTGTAAAATGCAGTGGCACGTTAAAGGCAAACCATACTGGTGCATGAAATGCCTATCTGCCCCGGTCGTAGTTGTCGATAAATCGCACCGGGAGTTCTAATTGGTATTGGTATTTGGTATGATGCTCATAGGTCATACAAACACATTGGTGCATAGTACCGTACACATGCACCCGTGCGCAATATATAACACATGCACCGATGCTCATTTTCTATTTTTTAGAAACATTGACCAGTGAAAGTGAAATTATTGTGATTTTTTAAAATTCATTATTTATCAAAAGTCGATACATATCTTATAAAATTATTCATATAAATTAAATTTTTATTATTGCATTTGAATGTGATGTTTAGATGAATTTGTTATATCATATCATTAGATTTCGCATCACTTCATTATAATATTTAATAATCCATGTATTTAATCAGTGATGTAACATTTCATAGTGACAATGGAGAACACAATAGAATAAATTAAAATGTATATATATATATATATATATATATATATATATATATATACAGCCTCTTCATAATGAAGGTTGTGAAATATATAAATAGTCAGACTAGTATCATTTAAAGTAGATAAAATAAAGATTTGCAGACAGAATCTTTCAAAAAATACAATGCCTTGCTTTGATATCCAAACATATTGATCATCATTCCTCACTGGAACTATTGTCACTGCTCGAGATACTTCCATGACTTGGGTTATTTGGAGGAATGTTTTTTTCATTAAACAAAATGTCTGATTTAACAAACAAATCTTTCAAAAAATACAATGCCTTGCTTTGATATCCAAACATATTGATCATCATTCCTCATTGGAACTATTGTCATTACTCGAGATACTTCCATGACTTGGGTTATTTGGAGGAATGTTTTTTTCATTGTGTTGATCATTTTCTTCTTCTTCAAGTTCCATCTACAAACATAAAAATAAAGTGTAATGAGTGTGTCTACATTGGTGAGAATAATGAAAATTGCATTACTAAATAATATACATCAATGTAAATTGAAAAGAAATGTACCATAGCAAGAAGTGACTCATGAACTATAAACATTCTTTCAAAACCAAATTTCAAGCCTTCTTTAAACAATTCATTTGTTCGTGCAGTTCCATACTTTGTTTCTCGCAATTTTTATACCCCATAAAAATCATAGATTTAATGTAAAATATTTTTTTGTTCTATTAATTACAGATGGAGCTAAGTAAAACAAGATAAATACTTACAAATTCCACAATTAATTTCTTATATTCCAACATATACTGACAACCCATATTTAACCCAATGTCAATCAACTCTTCTGATGGTTCTTCTTTGTATGTTAGCCCTTGTTTGAATACATTCAATGATGCTTGCGGTAAAAAAATAAAAAATAAAAATAAAAAAAATCTAGCTAAGTTGTTATAAGGAAGTAAAAATTACACACAAACTTGGATATCAACCCTTTTCTTCCTTTTCGTCATGTTTTATGTACTAAATGGTTTCCATTTTATTTTCTTGTTTGCAAGAAAATACTTGAACATTAATATTTAATTCTAAATTATTTATTTATTGTACCTAATTGAAAAAACCAATGATTACATATTACATTTGAAGGATGTTGTTGTTGAGATGGCTCCTCTTGTGATAAAATTATGTCAATTTCTTTGGCCATCTCCTTGTACAACTTTTTTGGACATTCCTACTGGCATATTTATAATATGAGACCATTGATCCTTTGAGATTTTCATAATCTTCCTAAAACAGTAACATGACAATAAAATATTTAATTTTTATATTGATATATGAAAACTAAATATAACAAAATCAATATTTATAAATGATTTCTTTGTAGTAATATATAAATATAATTTTGGAAAAACATTTAAAGGAATATTACTTTTTCAATCCTTCCTTTTTCTTGTTGTATGTTTTTTCTATTAAAATTCTTACATGTCTCATTAACCAATTCTCTGGAAACTCTTCCTCTAGTTTAAATAAAATTTGGTTCTTAGAATCATTAGATTGATTTTTGTATTGTAAGTGGAAAGAACGTATATACATATGTTCCACTATATCCCTCAAAGTTTTGTACATTTTTTTCCCCTTTCGTTAACCCCCAACACCACTCCAGATGAGCTAAGGAGAAATTCAGTTTCATTTTCATGTTCTATTTTTTTCTTTTCTTAGAACAACATTCATTTTCATCGTTAAACATATATGAACTAATAGATTGTTTGAAACATGTTATCTAATTTTTAAAGTATATTATTAATGAAAATTCAAAAAAGAGACTCATATTGGATCGATAGTATTTTTTCATTCACCCGATTCATCCTTCTACAATTTTTCCATCAATATTTTATGATTTTCTGGTCTTATATCAGAAAGAATCTTATCAAGATTCATCATTTTGTGGCTTTTCATGATACATACTAAATAATAAATATTACTTAAAATTGCATATAGTTCAAAAATAATATTTTTTTATAAATAATTTACAAAGAAATTTCCTTTTTTTCTTTTCTTGATGTGGTATCAGTATTTTTGTTACTTGAACCCTTGTGAGACATTTATTTATCAATATAAAACATGTACCATTCATTAATATATTTTATAAATAAATCACATACTTTTTAGGTTGAAAAAAAAATTCAAGAAAATTGTGCATCTATCTAAATTAAATGCCCAGTGAGACTTTCGCAACTTAAGCACCGAAAGCAGTGTAGTAGGAACACTGTATGATGCTCTTTGTCAATAGGAGACCCAGTTGGTTATATTAACCAAAGAACCTATTAACATAAACATAAATTAATATTTTTTTTTTATCAAACTATGTTTTTTGTTAATACGTGCCCAGTGCGTCATACTAAAATCGCGCACTGGTGCGCTATTTTAAATATTCTACACTGATTAACAAAGCTTTTTTTTTTTTAATTGTGCAAGGGATGACAGGGATTGGGATCCAACTTTTCAAGTGGTATTGGAGGTTAAATGTCATATACCTATATATATAGTAAAACAAACCCTATAAATCTAAAATGAAAAGCCCTAATTGTGAATTTCTGCAGTCACATAAACAAGAAGAAGCAAGGGTTTAATGTAAGAATAGATTTTTTGTTTTTTTATGAATTTTAATTAAATGTAAATAGGAATAGAGATTGTAAATGTTTTTATTAGTAAAATTCTTACAATGCATGTATTAAATCTAATAGAAACTGTAAAAAAAACAAATATTATAGTAAAATTTAACATTTGAACTATACTAAAGGGTTTTTGTGTGAATCACCAAATGTTTCAAATTATGATTCTCTGAATAGCACTGATGTTTGAAAGTACTTTGGTGCTTCATAGTGCTCTCTTGCTCCAGGTATGTCTCTCATGCAAATACGTCCTTGAATTTTTTTGCAAAAATAATGAAATAATGAATAAATTTTACTATTTAGAGAACTTTTTATGAAATTATATTTCAGAAAATCATTGATCGCTCATTTTTTCAGTTTACTGCCTTTTTTTTCACTTCAAGAAAATAAATTTGCGCTTTTTTTTTCACTCGATATTCAGTGCGTTTGTTAACTAACATCACCGGTGCATCCGGTAATAAAACCACATCATTGTAGTTAACAGTACATTAGCACCGATAATAATAACTCCTTTTTTAAGGCACCAAAATTACATTTAGGTATGTACAGTAAAATTTATTGTTTATTTTTCTCAAATGCAGGGAGAAAATATCATAATTATATCAAATAGAAAATTCTTCAAAATCCAGCTCGTTCGATAATATTTCTCCAAGTCCATTGCAGAGTTCTCCCTATCCATATCTAAAGGTAATTAATTCAGGTTTTATTTATATTTTCATTATCTAATTGAATCTATTTATATTATACATGTCAATCAACTGAATAAAATTAATGTATACAATATTGTAGGTTCATGCAGATTCAGAATCAAGTTTAGATGCACAAAATATTCAAACAGTTCTAAAACATTGGAAGCTCTTATCACGAAAAGCATACTGCATTTCATGGGTGGTAGATGAAAATAAACACCTTCACCCTACCAATTATAACATTCCATCCTCTAGCCACAATATTGGGACAATGATGGCAATAATTGTTTGGTATAATGTAATTATTTCAATGTCAAACCAATTAATCATGGATTACTATGCTTATTAATTGATATCATCCATTTTTTACTAATCTGTAGGAATTTATAGGGTAAGTTCCGTAGATCAAGAACCAAAGGTTACCGCTCACAAATAGATCACAAATTAGTACACCATCATAATCATGTGGTTAAAACCCTCGAAGAGGGAAACATTTCATGGCTTGAGCCAACACAGCCACTTCAGGCAATTTATTAATATAAAAAGAAAAGTTACATATGTTTCTCTCATAAACGATTATCGGACAAGTGACCTTCCATGATATTTAAATATAGATCATGGACCAATCTAGTGGTAAGCCACAGATCAAGTGTCGTTAAGACCGAGGTGGGAGATAACTGTCGGATCACTACAAATCATGACCGTCAGTGTTAGGGTCCTATGATTTGGCTGATTGGCAAGCCAAATGACAGTGTAACATCAAACCAGTCTTTGGAGTCTAAGGACCTAGCCTTCCTAGACTCAGAGAGGGCTCTCTCTATTTGTGTAAGGGATATCTGTGTGTTTTCTTATTGTGTTTTGATTTTAGGCTAGTTATGAAGTAGGTTTTTGGTTTTGGTTTTTAGGCTGTGAGGGATGAACTGATCAAAGACATAAGATAGGTAAAATGATGTCGGATCAACTGGGCTATGGGGTCGAAAAGGTCAAGAAAGCTTTCAGCTGGTGATTCAAGGTTGTTGAAGGGATGATTTGAGCAAGGTAAAATGGATCTTTGGGTAAAATGGAGTGAGATGGACATTAAAATTGTGAAGAACAAAGGATTTCAAACATAACTAGTTTAATATCTGACATAAACATGGTAGGGCAAACCATTAATCATGAGAAATTTAACTGTAAACTGATCAATGCACATAAATAAACATTCAAGCCACGCATAGAGATATATGACTCTCTAACTTTAGGAAATGGCTATCAAAATTTTGGGAAATACATTTAAGACAAACAAACAACTCAAATCACTATGAAGGAACGCGTAAACATAGTATTTCAAGCTATTGGGCACTTTGAAAACAAGACTGCATATTTTTAGGCAAAGGGCTAGATCAGTACAAGACCTCCTTGATTCAACAAATGACAATCTAATATCTCAAAGAAAGGTTTCATAGGTGGAGCTATGGCTAGCCATGAGTAAGTAGGGCATACCATGAATCATACTGAGCATGCATAAAACCATAAATGAAACAAGCAAACAATATTTTTTAGTTATCAAAGAGAAATCAAGGATTCTTTGATATGACTAAGAAGGCAGAAAACATAGAAGCTATAAAGAAACAGGAAACTTGAGGTGCCTCCAAGGGCATGTCTCAAGTCTATTCTCTACTGCCTTATAGCAAGCAAGAACATGGAATTATGAATGAAAACTAAGAAACAAAACATATAGAGAGACACTATACCATTCTACCAAGTCATGGAATCCAACAACATTCCTCTTTCATCATCTAAAAGAACTCAAGAAACTCTCCAAATACATGAGACAAGTGTTTCTTCCAAAGCTTGTATAACCATATATTGCTTCTATTCATCAAGTTCAGCCTCACTTACAATGAAATCCTTTTGAATATATAGGCCAAAGTGAGGAAAACCTCTTAGTTCAACTTGCAATCTCATTGGCCTATCCAAAATATCTGATTTTGTCCTTGAGGCTTTGCAAAGCCCAAGGCACAAAATATTTGATAAAATATCTCAAAAATGCTAAAAAAGGGAAATATATTGACTTTTCATAACTAATCATGTACAAAAATAGCTAAACTCACATGAATAAAAGTCACTTTTGAAAGGTTCAATTTTTACAAAAATAATCAACAAATACATCAGCAGAAAGTCCCCTGACTTGCCGACAAATTTTGGAGGCCTTCCTAATGTCGAAACGAGGCTCGTGATGGCTTGTTGGAAATATCTGAGTGTCTATTTTCTAAAAATTCTTATTTTTCTCCAAAATGACCAATGGAAGTCTTCCAAAAACAGACCTGTGTGTAAAAACCCAAAAAATAGGCCTTGCTAATAAACGGGGCAGAGTGTAGAAAAAGCGAGTGTTTTTCGCCATTTTGCAGGACAAAATGATATTCAATTGATCTGAAAATCGCTGATTATATGCCCCTAAAATTATGGCATCCAGTGATACCATTTTCATCCTTTGAGGATGCCCGAAACTGAAATGGCGATGCCCATGAGTTTTAGCCAAAAACCCAAAAAATGACAAAAACCAAAATTTGTCGAATTTTGCCCAATTTTGGCGAGCATGACCCTCAAGGGTTTTCAGAAACAATTTGTGAAGCTGAGGCCAAAATTTGAAGCTTTGAGATTTGTTTCCTCGATTTTGGTGTCGGGTGCTTCCTTTTAGCCTCCTTGAGTTTTTCCTGTGTGGCCTTCAATTTTCATCGGGAAAAATAATTGAGTTTCTTATAATGCCCAGTCATCCTCCGTTGAAGGTCCAAGTCTCTATTTTCCTTCTCCAAATTCTTCTCCAAGTGATCATTAACGCTCTCAAGCCATGCTTCTCGATTGTTCTCTATCTCTTGTGTGAACAATGTAGTGAGAGGGGTAGATTGGAGAAGGGCAGCTTCTTTTTCCTTTTGTTTCTCAAGGGCCTTTCTAAGCCCCATGGTTGTTGGCCTATTTGTCCTAGGCTAATCTTCATCTTCGATCTCATCGAACTCACCCATGAGTTCTTCTAATCTCACTTATGCTTTGGAGGCCTCCTTTTTGTATTTGATGGCCCGTGTCTCATATACCGCCATATGGACACTCATTTGTTTGTTTTGAACTTGCAAAAGGTGATTGAAGTTTCTAGCCCTCTCAAGATCAGTCCTCAAAGCATCAATTTCATTTTCTCTATTGATCAAGAGATTTGAATTATGTTGAAGTCCCTCTCCTTTTCATGGTTGCTTTCTTCTTTCTCCTTTCCTTTACTTTGGGTGGCTCTTTTAGTCTTCCCTCTCTTGGGCAATTCGGCAATGGGCTTCTTGGGAAATTTTCCCTTGCTTCATAGGGCCCGAGTAACATTTGGAGTTACAACTTTAGGCACCCTTTTCCTTGATGTCTGGGGTTTGGCCACTTTAGGAGAAGAGAGCATGGCCCCTTTCCTAGGAGAGGTAGCTAACACATGCTCCATTGGCTCTTTACCCTTGCTACTTTTCTCCTCATTCTTGCCACTGTCTTGGATTTCTTCATGGATGCCTTGACTGTCCTTTTGAATTTATTTTTGAGGGTTTTCCTCCTCATTGTGTTGCACCTTTTCATCTTGATGCTGTTTTTTATCAAGTAGCTGCCTCTCCTCACTGTGCTGCTATTATTTTCCATGAGGCTACTGTTCATCATCAAGTGGATGCCTCTGTTCATCATGCTGCACCTATTCATCATCATGCTGCTCATCATCATGCCCAGGAGTCTGTTGTTCATCATCATGTTGCTCATCATCATGCCCAGGTGTCTACTGTTCATCATCATGTTCCTCTTCATCATGCCCAGGAGTCTGTTGTTCATCATTTTGCTCTTCATTATCACTGCTATGTTTAGACTCTTTTCCTTGTTCCTCATTAGCACTAAAGTCATCTCTTCAGTATTGTGTTCAAGCCAAGAGGCCTTTAACAAGACATGTTTGTGGTTTCTTGAAAAGAATTATCCTTTATTTTAGCACAAAAAATTTCCCCTCAAACATCATTTTTATCCTTGTTATCCACAGCAAGAAAAACCCCTTTTAATTTGACAAAATCTTCATCCCCTAGCCACTGTTTTTATTTTTATTTTTGAAACAAAAAGGGACTCATTTGAATTCATTTTTTTCTTTGATCATGACAAACATGGTATGTTAAAACAAAACAATATATGTTTCTTCCTTTCACTGTCTCTAAACAACCTTTCAAACTTTCAACAAGGAAATTACCCTTCTATCACTGTTTCTTCTTTGGTTTAGTAAACAAGGCGTTCTTTCAAACCATTTCCAAGATGACTCTTTAAACTGATTTTAAAATATTTTACAAAACTTTGTTTTTGCCTCTATCAACTGTGTGTAACCTTAGCTGTCTCATAGCAAAAAAGGATTTTCAAATTTGCACATTAGCCCTTTTCCTTCTCACTGTTTCAATAAACAATCCTTTTGCAAATAGATCATCAATAACTATGATGATTTTACCTTTCAATCCCTGTTTTTCCGTTTGAGTTTTAAACAAAGTCTTCTCTTTGTTTAAACTATGGGTTATCACTGTTATTAAAGGCAGTTAAGGTCCTTTAAGGCTGTTAAAAACACCCTACCTATCACTATACTAATCTTTGGCAATTACAACAACAAAAGCCTTTGATATTTCTCAAAAACCCTACCCTCTTTATCATTGTCTTTCTCTTATGCTTTATATCACAAACTGCCTTTTTAAAGCCATTTTTTAAAACACTGTTTAAATTGATTTGAGACCCCCTAAGCACAAGAAAGGTTTCTCCATCTTTGACAAGGACTTTGTCTCCTTAACACTGCCTATCTCATTGTTTTTAAATGATAAAAGGTTTCAAAGGCACTATTTCCTTCTCATGGAAAAACACAACAAACACCATTTCAATCTTTGAAATTTTCCAAGAGGAGAAGTAGAATACCTCGAAGAAACACTTAGAAACCTTGTTTGATTGATTGGGTAGCTTTAGATCTTGTTAGAAATCAAATGGAGTGAGCAGAACGTTTTCTGGAAAGAACGCCGTGCAGTAGAAAGGCAGTCAGGTCAGCCTCAGGAAGGGGTTGAATGCACGCATAGGCGCACCGCGCGCTACTACAGGAGCACCGTGCCATAGTAGAAAGCCCGTGTATTTTCTCTTCTGAACGCGCCGCGTGCTTTTCCAGGCACACCGCGCAGGTTTTAAGCATGAAAACACTCTGAAAAATTCTCAAATCTCCTCATTTCTCCAATGGGCGGCTTAGGGGGATGTTGCTCGCATTTTGAAATAAAAAATGATACTTTGCCAATGGTCTCTTACTCCCTTTAAAGTCGAAAAATCCAACCACCTTTGAAACTAATTTATGATGGTTTATGCATTTGAAAAGGCCTTTTGTTTTGTCAAAACATGGAACACTATCTTTGCCATTCTATCATCTTTAAAACATTATAAAGACTCATCTTCGATCAAGTTTGTTGACAAGATGCTGCTGTTGACTTTTGAATGGCACCATAGTGATGGTTCTCATTGAAGTAAAAAGGATTTTTTAAGAAACAACAAACCCCTTCTACTATCTTTTCAATTTTTCTCATTAAAGAAGAAACTCTGTCACTTCTGCCTATTTCTGGCTTTTAAAGGAAAAACCTTGCTCAAAGACATATCATTGATTTTTGAGGCATCCTTTGCCATATATTATAAGGAGATAAATCACCACTCTAAAAATCACTTTGACAATTTCTGCTCTCCTAGTGTTTTGATGATAATCATGCCCACTGTGGAGTTAATCAAACTGTTAGGTGCTCTTTGAGATCTTCTCCTAACTGTGGGTGAAAAACCTCATTTGTACTCCCCAGATTTTACCTATACCTGTTTAGTAAGGAAAAAAGGCCGTTAGAGACCCTTGGGACTCATATGCAACAACAAGGTCATTTTCACATGTCCATAAAGAGGCCTTTGACTATGATAGAGGCATGTTTCATTTGATTTGAGTGTTGTCTCTAAATTTAAAAACACTTGCTATATCCTTTCTTAAACATACTGTCTCTGTGTTGTTTATTTGCAAAGTCCCCTTGAGAAGCAATGCTTAGGCTACCTTCTTTTTTATTTTGATGAGTTTTTTAAAAATATCTTCATAGACAGGAAAAGAAAAGTTTCTTTGAATCATCAACACATCACTCCGTGGCCATTTTCTTAACAACATTTTTCCATTCATAATCATCCAATTAGTTTCACATTGTATTTCAATTCTGTGTTTTAACAGTGAAACTCATGTAAGCACCTTTTAAAACACCACTGGTTTCCCTCTGTTTTTAACACCATTTTTCTGTTCATAAGCCTTCACTTGTCTCTCACTGCACTTAAACTATACTTTTCAATTGGTGAAACCATATAATCAATATTTGAAACACATTGCTGTGTTAGTGGTTTTCATCTATTGGAGAACAAAATGTAAAACAAGTTTCTAAGGCTAATTGCAGCATTGTTAGCCTTGCGCCCTTAAATGATACCATACCTTTGTTCCTGGCCCTCTTCCTGTTAAATGAAGGAGGCCTTTATCACATTGCCGAACCCTCTACTTGTAAAATGAAGGAGGTTTTCAACCAATGACCTGACCAACTGCTCATACTTGGAGGAGGTTTTACAGAGTAATTCAACCATCTGCTCATGTTTGGAGGAGGTTTAACACAGTGATGTCATTTCATTTGCTTTCAAGAAGTGTCATCTTTCCTTTCACTACCTATTCATAGTTAAGCAAATAAAGTGACAAATTAACAATATGTCATGAGGGGCATTTCTCTGAGACATGTAATTATGTTGTTAAAAATACCTTTATGAATATTTAGACATTAGAGGCAACCTGACCAATATCTACAGATTATTTCTTGTTATTCATAAGTCACTAACCTTTGACTGTGTTTGCAGGAGCTTATTGAAATAACTCTCTATCCTGAAGCTACATCCCAGGCTCAAAACCACATGAGAAGCAGTTGTCTTCCCATGTTAAGTTTAATAATGACTTCTCGAACACTGGTACACTTCTGCTCTTAACAAAGACATTGAAACACTGTAAATCCACCTAATATCAGTTTGACCTATGGCATATGCATTGCTGAGACATCAAGGTTTGTTAGTGGTGCAACTTAAGAGTGCATCAAGCTTTACTTGCAGAATAGGAAGGTTATATGTGACTAGTTGATATTAGACATAGGTTATTTTGGATTTAGGATATTTTTCCAAGGGAGGATCACCTAAAGTGCCACTACCTAACTTAGGGGAGACTTTTGGACAGATTTGGTGTATTCTATTTGGAGCTGATGGAAAATTTTGTATGATTGAGGCTAGATAGGGCCTGACAATTAGGTTTTATCTCATCATGGGCTGATTGAAAAGGTAGGAGGGAAAAATGTTTATGGGTGTTTTCTAGTTGACAAATTTGACATATTGGAGATCAACTACTAGAAAACTTGGCTTTAAAAACTAGTCATCATCAACAGGTGAAAAATACTGATGACTAACAGTCAGATTATAAGTTACAAATGTATATGGTAAAGAAACACACTTTACCTAACTATACACTAGAATAAGTTATTCTTAACTATTTCATATGTGTTGGAATATCCTAACATCCCCCCTTAAGAACAACTTGGGATAGGATTGAAGGATTTACAAAGGTAACACAAAAGGAGCTTATTTCCTATGTGTTGAAATATCCTAACATCCCCCCTTAAGAAAAACTTGGGATAGGATTGAAGGATTTAAAAAAGTGACATAATAGGAGAATAAGGGAGGAATTAGAGCCTATCCCCCCTTAATGACAACTTTCCTGAACTCCAAGCATGGATCAAAGTTTGATAAACTTCACTTCTGTGAGAGCCTTCATAAAGATATCAGCTACTTGATCATTGGTTGGACAATACTGCACTTCAAGAACACGATCATGAACGAGATTTTTGATGAAGTGTATGTGGAGTTGAATGTGTTTCATACGCTGATGCTGAACTGGATCTTTATATTGCTGAATGGAACTCTCATCATCACACCAAAGTGTAGTTGGATATTGCTGATGAAGACCAAATTCAGAAAGAATCTAATGAAGCCACATTGCTTCCTTGCTGGCTTCAACTACACCATGATACTTTGCTTCTGCTAAAGAAAGATATATGGCACTTTGTTCTTACAATACCAAGTAATAGGTCCTGAACCAAGAGCGAATACATATTCTCCAGTAGACTTTCGATCATCGGGGTCACCTACCCAATCGGAATTAGTGAAGCCAATCAACAATGGAGATGATCCTGCATTGTAATGAATCCCAAACTGAACTTTACCTTGAATATATCGAAGTATTATTTTATCTACTTTCCAGTGACTTTCATGAGGTTGGTTCATAAACTGAGTGACAAGACCAACGGAAAAGGAAAGGTCAGGACGGGTATGGGTTAAATACAAAAGTTTACCAACAATTTGACAATATAAGGTAGCATCAACTTCAGGGGTAGTACAAGTGAATGAAAGCTTGACTCCAGACTGAAAGGGAGAAGGGGCTGGTTTACAATATTCCATGTGAAAGTGGCGTAGAAGATCACAGGCATACTTGGACTCAGAGAGGGTAATGCCTTTCTTGGATTTCAAGACTTGAAGACCAAGGAAATAATGCAAGTGTCCTAAGTCTGTCATTTCAAAATTCTTTTTGAGGCTAGAATTCACATGGTTTATATGGTTTGGATCACTACCAGTAAGGATGAGATTATCAACATAAAGAACAAGGATGTTGAAGGACTTACCCACTTTCTTGGTATAGACAGTGTTGTCAGAATGACAGCTGGAAAAGCCATTATCTAAGAGAAATCTATCCATTTTGGCATACCAAGCTTGAGGAGCTTGTTTGAGACCATAGAGAGACTTCCTAAGATGACAAACAAGTCTAGAGTCATTTTGGATAAATCCAGGGGGTTGTTACATGTATATTTCTAAATGTAAATCTCCATGTAAGGAGGCTGATTCAACATCCATCTGATGGAATTCCCATTTTAAGGAGGCATCAAGGGAAAGAACAAGGCGGATAGAATTCATTTTGGCAACAGGGGAGAAGGTTTTACTATAGTTAATGCCTTCAACTCCTGAAAATCCTTTAGCGACAAGATGAGCTTTATTCTATCCACTTTTCCATCTAGTCCAAACTTTGTTTTGTAAACCCATCTTCATCGGAGAATTTTTCTTCCTTTTGGAAGAGGAACAAGATCTCAAGTATCATTTGCTAATAAGGAACGATATTGTTCATTCATAGCTGCATCCCAATTTGGATGACCAGAGTCTTCTTCGGGGGTTTCTGGATCAAGATTTTATGGAACTTGAGCCAATAAGGAAGAGGCTCTTTCGAACTGAGAGCATGTATGTCGTCGATCGGCAGGGTCACCTGCAAGAGAACCTACTGCATCTCGAGTAGAGTGGACCCATCTTGGAAGTGGTGGAGTATAAGGAATAATTTCAAGAGGTGGAGGAGGATTGCCATCCTTGTTGTCATGATCTGAACTAGAAGGAATGCTATTAAAAGTAAAAGAGAGAGAGAGAGGTGGCACATATGCCGAATCAAGCTCGCAGGCCAAAGGTGGCACACCCGCCGAAGTAGGCTCGCAGGCCGATATATTTTCATGAAACTTTACATCTCTTCTAATGATTATATTTTTGGATTTTGGTTGAAGAAGTCTATATCCTTTGACATCTTCAGAATATTCAACAAAAATGCATTCTTCACTCTTAGGTTCTAAGGCTTTATGTTTCGCATCTGGAATACGGGCCCAAGCATCACTTCCAAAAACACAAAAGTGACTTACATCTAGTTTGATTGAGCTCCAAAATTCTTCTAGAGTTATATTCTTTAAAACCTTAGTAGGAGTGCGATTTACTATGTAATTTTCACAGTTAATGGCTTCTGCCCAAAAATTGAGACCAAGTCCTTTAGATTGAAGCATACAATTCGCCATTTCTTTTAAGGTGTGATTCTTCCTTTCAGCTACACCATTTTTTTGTGGAGTATATGGAACGGTATGTTGCAATTGAATGCCATGCTCAGGGCAGAAGTTGATAAATTTGTTGTTAACATATTCTCGTCCATTGTCTGATCTTAACTTAAGAATTTGATGTCTAGATTGTTTCTCAACAAAGGCCTTACAGGCCAAGAACATGTTAAAAAATTCACTCTTTATTTTGAAGAAGTATACCCAAGTCCGTTTGGAAAAATCATCAATGAAAGTTAAGAATTACTTGCAACTAGAGAAAGAAACAACAGGAAGTGGACCACATAAATCACTGTGCACAAGCTGCAAAGGGGCTGAAGCGTGCAAGAGGCACATTCGTCAAAACTATCTCGACGATGTTTTCCGAGTACACATCCGGAGTAAACACCATCTCAGCAAGATACCATAGGAAGGCCTATCACCATATTTTCCTTACATAGAGTTTGAAGAGAGCGATAGTTTAAGTGACCAAATCATTCATGCCAAAGTTTTCTCACTTCATCATTACGAGAAACAAAAATGGAGGGAATACATGATGACCTAAAGTTGTCAAACTTATACAAATTTGTGGAATCATCATCAATTCCAGTAGCTAAAATATGCTTAGTATCTTTGAGGTGCTTGATTACAACATCATGAGGTGATAATTCTGCTATTTTTCCTTCACCTGAATGAGTTATCTAATAAACAAAGAGAAGGTTGCATGACAAGGTAGGAACACATAATACATCATTAAAATGACCATTATCGAGATGAATGGTTCCAGAACCTACAACACTAAGAGATCTATCACCACCAACATAAATATGTTTGGTGTTACAATCATTTAAAGAAGAAAACATGGATTTATTTTTTTCCATGTGATAAGAAGCTCTGGAATCAATGAGCCACTCATGAGAATGAGAAGAGGAAGATACATTTAATGCATAACCAGATCTTGATGCTCAAAAACCACAATAAGAAAGTGCCATTCTTGAAGATGAAGGTGAATATTTCTCCAAATTGATGTTGTGCTTCTTCATTTCTGCTTCTAAGGCTTCCCTCTTCTTAAAAAATCTAGACTCTATATGGCCATCATGATTGCAAAATTTGCAATTTCTATCTGTCTTCTTTCCTTTGTTTTTATATGCCTTATCATTTTGGTGAGTTTCTTTTTCAGGGTGTTGCTGAAATTTCTTAGGACCCTTTTTTGGTTTCGGACCATACCTTTTAGGATACTGCTTCTTGGGATTATTTTTATATGATTGATGTTGGGCTACTAAGACTTTCTTAGAAGCATTTCTAGAAGTGATAAGACCAAGGTGTAAGAGTTTTTCTTGTCCTCTTCTCAAAGAATCACAAAAGGAATCAAAACATGGGTTCTTGTAGGTGGTTCATGAAGAAATGATGGCTTCTCTAGTGGAATGGAAGGCAGAAACAAATACAAAGTATGTAAGGCCAAGATTTGTAAGAATGCAATAGATGAGGCTACCATCTTCCTTTTTGACCTTACAACCTTCTAAAAGAACTCTGAGGGTATTGAATTTGGATAAAAAATATTCAATAGAGGAGAAATGATTAAGGTCCAAAGTAAGAAACTCATTTTCAAGCTGATGGGCCCTGATTTGATTTTGAATGCCAAAGACGATATCTAGCTTGTCTAGGGCTTCATGAGGGGTGTCAATGTCAAGGATATGAAATCAAATATATTGATAAATGAACATTCCTATCAACCCTCGTGCTTGATCTTTTTTATTTTCCCGTTTAGAAATTTTATCGTCATCAGAAGGTTTAGTTTCTAGCTGCGTGGCTATTCTATAAAGCCCTTTACTTCTAAGTATATCTACCATGTGAGGTAGCCATTGGAAATAATTGGTGTTGTTAAGAATAATAGGGCATGCACTTTCCATTAAAAAAAAATGAAGCTGAGAAAAGATGAAACTAAATGCTCCAATGGAAATATCTCGAAAAATTATGCCATTTAAAAAGAAATGGCTTATGGATGAAGAAGTTATGCCTTTTGAAAAATTTGAGTTGTAGATGTCGAATAGTTACAGGAACGGGATGAAGTGCGGCTTTTTAAAAAAAATTCTGCCCCTTTTAACAATTTTTTTTTTTACAAAAGAAGCTTGAGAATGAGACTTGAACCCAAGACCTCTATTCTCATAAGCTAACCCCTCACCAAGTGAAATAGTAAAAGGATCACATTATTGTTTGAAAGGAGGAAGGGCTTTTTTTTTTTGTTATACTCTTCGGTGTGTGTGCCTTTTCCTGCACAAAAAAACACAAAAACTGAGAAAAATAAATGAAATGCAAAGAATTATGACAGAATGTTAGATTTTCGGTTTGTCTTATCGACAACTATCATTTTTTCACTATTTCTGATTTCTTGAGATCACACAAAGACGCTGGGAAAGAGCATACGTAGCAAAAAAAATCCATTTTTCCTGTTTCTGATTTGCTGAGATCGCATGTAGTGCATAAAAAAGAGCATACATGAAGCATATAGAGGATACATAGCCCGAACAATTAATGGATGATGTACGAAGTCTACAACTCATCATAGCCATGGATGACGTCAAACCATATTCACTCCAGTAAACCAAATATTATGTTTGGCCTATAGTAGTGATCAATAATAATATCCCCCTTTTGTTTTCCGTGAAGAATGAATATCTTATGTTGGCTCTCATAGTCCCTAGTGGAAGACAAGTGAACAATATGGATGTCTACTTACAACCACTGGTAGATGAATTGAAGGAATTATGGGATGGGATAAATTTAGATGATGTATCAAGACCCATTGTAGCATAGAGGAATTTTATGTTGTATGGAATATGTTTTTAGATGACACATGATTATCTCGGCTTAGGAGTTTTCTCTGGTAAATTACATGTTTATTGATTTTTTATATACGTAGCAATATTCTTTCGCATATTAATTTAATTCATTGTAATTTTTCTGATCTTCATGATACTCTTTAACGTGCCATGCATATTGCACATAATAATTTCGCAGGTCTTGTAACAAAAAGGTATTATAGATTTAAATTGTGTGGACCTTCTCTGAAAGGTAGATGGTCCAACGACCTACGAAAGCTAGTGTATGAGTGCTCTAGGGTGTTCCTCCCAGAAGAACACAATTACAGAAGAACAACATCCACTTTCAATGGTAAACGAGAGAGAACCCAAAGGCCTGCAATAAGGACATTGACTGAATGGATTAGAGCATATGAGAGTGATAAGGAGAAGGAGTTCATAGAAATGTTTGATTCAAAAGTGGAGCCTATGTTTGATGATCCAGAATTATTCGACACCGATGTTGAGAAATTTTCCGTTGGGATGAAAATGAAATATATCTTTTATAACCTCCCATATTAGGAGCATATTAATATTACCTACTTATTAGATCCCATGCATATATTTAAAAAAAAAATCATCTTCTTTATGGAGGTACATATCATCGAAACAAAGTTACTCATTGGATGTTACGAAAGATCTTATTAATTCAAAAACTAAAAAAAAAACAATGGCTAAAAAAAATAGAAAGTACAGGATCAGAGGTTGGTCCCTCTAATTGGTATCTCAAAGAAGGTGATATCCCATGTATTTAAAAAAAAGATGATATTTGTTTGGAAAAGGAAGTTATAATGGGTGTGAGGGTGTCATCTTCATATGGGTATTCAATATGGAGCTGCTTCACCATGGAATACCGTTTTTCGGGGTTAAAATTGCATTACCATTTGAATCTTATAATAGTACAAATGTTAAAAGCATGATTTTATTAATTTTTGTATTAATAATTTTTATCCCATCGGATCATAAAAATAAATGATTTTGTGTATTATTGCATGTGTTTATAACTTGGCAGTGTCATTATCCTTTGTTCATGAGTGGGTGTGTGAAACAAGAATTCCCCAAAGACCTAGGATGTGCCATATATAAATTATCTACATTAGTATGTTGGATCACGTCAAAGGAGATTCATGTGGCTAGCATTCCACGGTGGCGTCAAGAGATAGTTGATATTATTTTTATGTTTGAGAAGGAATTGTCGACGAGTTTCATGGACTTCCACGTTCATCTTCTAATCCACATAGTAGATGAGGTTGAATTAGTTGGGGTTGTTTCTTGTTGTTGGATGTTCTTATGAGAGAGGTACATGAATAAATTAAAAAAAATTTCTCGAAAAGGGGACAAAATCGAGCAGTCTATGGAAGAAGGGTACATATCATATGACTCTTTCTATTATTCCATGAGTACATCAAGCAGGTCAATAACAGAAAAATTTCAGTGATTTGGGACGATGAAACAGATGAAGACAAAAGAGAAGGGGAGCTTGTCCAAATGAATGGAAAAAGATGCTTGACAAAGACTAAGAGACCTATAATTTGTCAAATTTACATAAAGTAAATATTCCCATTGATCTTCGATATAATGTATCTTTTTATCTCATATGTACTATATGTCGGTTTAATATCATCAACGATTGCATAAACTGAAGCAATCAATAAATTCATTCTTTACAATTCCAAAGTGACACAACCATGGGCCTTCTTGTACGAACAAATGAGGATGAAATGGGATAGAGACAGGAAAGAATTTAGATGGTTGAATGGTAAAAGTGTGCCTTATCCCAATCATTTAAAAAAAAAATGCCAATTATATGCCCCAATAGTTGGGTTGTTGACCAAGTCAGAGAGAAATATTGTGTAATTGGTCATTACCTGCGTGTTGAAGAGGATGCACTAAACGTAGGGATTGGGTTCAGCAACTCCGTAATAATCTATTTATGTACATTTTAAACTTAATAATACACCTTTGAAATGTAACATCTATATTTTATATTTTAACAGTTGGGTTATTAGACACATGACATTATGATTTTTTAAAATTTTTATACGTGCATTTTTCCCCATCTATGTGGGAATATGGACACCATTTTCACACAAAAAATGTCGATGATGGACACATGACAGAAGACTGTGGATTGGAAGTTGAGTTCGATCAATCTAGTCGAGCTAGCCACCATGATCAAAACCTAGTACGAGGGATGTTAGGTTACATTGGAAAGGCACAAGAGACCATTGAAGTGGGCTTCTCTTCTTTTCAATGTATTATTTTTAGGTGAAAGCGATGTGACACCTTTGATCGGAATAATGTAAAGGAATATGACGATAGTAGGATGATATGTATAAACTCTATAAAGATTTGGGATGAATCTAAGGAGCCCTATGTTTTCCCCAAGCACTGCAACCAGGTGTCTTTTTACCTAGAAGTGTTGGATAGGGATTGGCGATTTGTATTGAGACATTACTGTAGATCAAAACATATTTTTGAGAACAATCGTGTTATCATGGCAAGCGAGTTGGAAGATAATGAGGGTGATCATTAGAACAGAGAGTGATATGGTACATGTGTTATTTCATCATTTATACTATTTAGGATGGGTTTTTTATAAAGAAGAGGACTTAAGCTTGACTCAGACTCATTTTTTCCAAACATTATAATATTTATTTTGAATTAATCGGTTTGCATTGTGTTAATTTTAAAATCATTTCACTTGATAATTTGAAATTATGTTAATCTCGAAAGCAATGCACTGTATCAAGTTCTTTTTTTATGTCAATTCCTAAAATAATACAACTAATTTATTTCTTTAAATGTCTTTCACTATATCATTACTTAAATAAATGCACCATGTTATATGTGTGTGTATGTGTGTGTGAATGATATCTTCAAAATTTTAAAAAATATATTAATGTATAATGTTTTTTTTGGTATGTAAGATCATAATAAAATAATGATTCTAAACATGAATTTATTTGCATTATTTTCTAAACTTTATTATTTTATAAAAAGTCATATTATTCTACATTTATTACTTTTGCAATTATTTATATTCATACAAATTTACAATTTTACAATTTGGCAGTTATGGTAATTTAACAATATGTACGATATACATTTTACTTACTGTAGTTATGGTTCAAAATTGACAATTAATTTACAATTTTACAATTTTATAATTCTAATAAAATTGAATCATGACAATACATACAATTACAATTACAATCTTACAATCTCACAATACAATTAGAATTACAGTTATAATTTTAAAAATATTTTACATACAATTACAATTACAATTACAATTTTACGAATATTTTACATATAATTAAAATTAAAATTACAATTACAATTACAATACAAATACAAATACAATTTTACAATTTTACATACAATTACAATTAAAATTACAATCACAATTTTACCATTTTACATACAATTACAATTAAAATTAAAATTACAATCACGATACATACAATTACAATTACAATTACACAATTTTACAATTATCAATACATAATATTTAATAAATATCATGACTTAATATTAAAAAATAAAAATCACTATCATGAAAACCATTGTAAAAAACATCATATTAAAAAATACAAACATCATCACAACAAAAGCATCAAATATACATCTCATGTCAAATAACTTCTATAACATACACATCTATTTTTAAGCACATTAAATGAACATATCAAACATGCCCTAACAATATACACATCATGATGAACACCAACATGTAAATTAAATACATCAACATGAACATAAAATACTTTATATATATATATATATATATATATATATATATATATATATATATATATATATATATATAATGTAAAAAATATACAACTCTAATAGAACTACATATAAATATCAAATATCTGGTGGTCTACATCAATACTATAACTAGTCGATGCATGCTCATTCGATGGTGGCTGCTGATTGTTGGCTCCCTATGATTTGCAAGATTGGAAAGAACAACTCTGCAGGGAACCACATCAAACCACTTTGGAGTCTAAGGACCTAGCCTTCCTAGACTCAAAGATGGCTCTCTCTATGTTTGTGTTTGTAAATGATTTATTTTTATGCTTATTTTTTCTAATTTTAGGCTAGTTATGAAGCTTGGGGTTTGATTGTTTTGTTTGGTTTATTGTTTGATTAATTGATGATTGTTTCGGTTTGAAAAGATAGACTATGAGAATATTAATCCATTGGGCTATGGACTCATAAGAGGCTTTAATTGTACATCAAATCTGCAAGGGTTTTCATAGGGAAAACTAATGATATCAAGTGGAACTTTTATATTAGATGAAATATGAAATGAAAACAAGTTGTGAAATCATTAAAACTAAAAGGAAATTAAGAATCCTTTAACTATACTTCAACAAGAAAAGCCTTTAAGATAACTATTTTAAGAAAAACCAAAGGACATGGCAAAACATAAACTTCTTTGGCTAGACTCTACTAAGTAAACCTTAAGACAACAATCTAACAATCCTAGAGAGCAGGACACCCCTAAATTCTCTAGCTATTACTTTCAGAAAAAGAAAACATTTAAGATAATAGTAAGTGAAACTAAAGAGTAGGACACCCCTGAATTCTTTAATCAAACTTCAAAGAAGGCCTTTAAAGCAATAGTTCAAGAAAAACCAAATGAAAAAACCATAAACTTCTTTGGCTAGACTCTATTAAGTAATATTCAAGGCAACAAGATAGGTGGAACTAAAGAGCATGACACCCTTGAATTCTCTAATCAGACCTTGCAGAAGAAAAAATTAAGATAAAAGAAGCGGACAAAATTAAGGTGCTAAGACAACATATCTTAATCTAAAATTTCTACTCTTTTATGAGAGAAATTGATGGACAATATGGAAAACATAAGAGAAACATTGGCAAAGAAGGATAACTTCACCATTAGCATAGCTCAAGAATCCTGTGAATGTGCTTTTATTACTGATGTCCAAAATAGTTACAATACTCAAGTACAACAACCTTTGCAGCTCAGAGTCTGATCAAAATCTAGCTTTAGCAACAAACAAGCTAACCAACAACCATCAATGAACATTACATGCAATATTTAACTGCAAATGAGGAGGTGATCCTAAGCTAGGGTTTCAGGCTGTATTTATTACAGAGTAAATGTAACCTTGATCTTTGAGACCATGAAAGTTCCAAGGAAAAATATCACTGACTGGCTCACTGTAATAATAACTTTTAACTTAACTGCAGAGCTAACTTTAGGATATTTTTGACTATTTGGCTTTATCATTAACTTTTTCAATAACTGTTAAGCTATTTAAAATATCTCTTACTAAAATTATTAACTGAGGCAGCTTGTCTTAAATCAAAATATGGTTGTAGGTGGCCAATCTGATTGTGAAGAAGTAAATGGTGATTTGGTCGTGTCATTCAGATCTATCTCCTTTGTTAATATTCTTTTGATTTTTCCTTTAAGCTTTGATTAGTATTTAACTCAGATTTGTCTTTTCTATAAATCTGCTTTCTCTGTTTAACTCCTTTAATCTGCTTTTATCTCTAATCTCTCCTTTAACCTATGACTGTCACGGTAAAATCTTTGACAATGGTTGTCCCTTTAACTATTTTTACTTTTTCCTACTCAACCACTTATGAAATTCTCCTTTTTCCCTTACTCTATCCTTTTGAAGAACATTTGTTGTCACTGTTTAATCATGCGCTCCTAATCCCTTAATGAAACTGAGCTCTTGGATCGTCACCCAGAGAACTCATTTTGAATAATTTTGTACTTTGGAATGCAATTTATGCATGTTCTTTTACATCACCTCCATGCACAATGAAAGACAATTTGTTAGTTAAAATGTGCCCTGTGGAAAGAGTACAGATAAGGAGGATTTTGGGTTTCTGTGTTTGCTTGTGGCTTTTCAAGCCTTTTGGAGTGTTACAGAGGGATTGATGGTGGATGGGGGATTATTATAGAGGCACAGGCCTTTGAAATATTTGAAAAGGGTCAATGGTTTCATTGTTAAGTGTGAAGGATGGTTTGGCGGTTTTCGCATGGTGCATACGCGGTAAACGGTATTGGGTGGAGGGAATGCGATAATACAGAGGAGACAACATGTGGCAGATGTGACAGTGAGAATACCGGCCATTTTACAAGTTAGAAAGGTGTTAAATCCCGGGCATTTGGATTTGTGATAATGTCTGTGGGCTATTGGATCAAGAGGAGTTGATCCAACGGTGTTCGGGGTTCTGAAGAAAAGACGATATATGACGTGGGGCCCAGAGTTGGAATATGGCTAGGGTCAGGGTTTTCATGAGGTGGCAGGGTTAATGTAACATGGAGGGCTTAAAACATATAAGGGTTGGGTTTTAAATGGAGTGCATGGTTTTGAAAAGAAGGTGGGACCCAGGTTTTATTAAGAGGGGAGTATAAAGGTTTAGAGCAGGGGTTTTTTAGAATGTAAAGGGAATGGGTATATAAAATAAAATAGATTTTTATTTAGACAATGGGGCCTGATGGGGTAAAAATGTTTTTTTTAATAAACAATGTAAAAAAGATGGATTTTTACATTGTTTTTAATGAAAGGAGGGAAATGAATGAAGAGGGGAAGGTTTCTATGAATAAAATGGAGTGTTAGGTAGGGGAAAAGGCAGGAATGGGGAAATAGAGTTTTTAGAAGGGGAAGAAAACCAGAAAGATGGTTTTTAGGGTCAAAACATTAGATTTCAAACCATCAAGGTAACTGAAAGAGGAAAAATTAGAGATAATGAATAGATTAAATGAAAAATGATGAAGGCAGTGAGATTTCTGAAAATAAAATGATATTCACAGAATGTTATTTTCAACAGACTGTTGGAATCCCTATTTATTTAATCACACTATATAAATACAGGAGACTAACAGTGGCTCCCACTAGGTAAGGCAACTAATTTAAAAGGTTTCAAGAACCTCAGATCTTTGGATTTCATAGATCAGTAGCCTTCTTGTACTTGTCTGATTTTTCATTTTGTAATGCTGATTTTCTGCAATTCTTTGTAACTTTGGCCTTCAAGAATTTAAGAACCATGCTTCCTGCAACTTAATTCCGCCTACCCATCATTTAATCCTAACATTTTTCCTTCATTTTTGGGTTCATTTAGATTGGCAAACCCTTGACATCATTTTATTTTGAAAGGAAAACTATCTAAATGTAACCTTATAACTTCCAAAGTCTTAGATTAAACTTATGAGCTCTTTTATTCTCTACCTAACTACTTATCTGTCAAGTTTAAACACTTTGACATATTTTTATTAACTAACTATCAACATGAAATTGAAAGCATGATTGAATCAAGATTAAGAAGTTTGATTGTCATGAAATTTTGGCAATTTGGACAAGCTGCACACAATATTATTTTGCAAAAAGTAAACTTTTAAACTAATGGATTTGGTTTTGAATCTTTCCTTTGTCACTCATACCTTAATTTTCTCTTTGGTTCAGATTTAGATTTTGGAACCAATGTCATTTTCTATCTATATACTGATAAGCCAAGTTTAAATAGGTTGGAAAATCTTCATTTCTAACTTGTGAGAAAAGATTCAAAATTTTTCCAATCATGATTATGCTGTATGATTTGAAAAAGACTTCCTTTTCAAAAGTAGTGGCATTTAGACTTGCACACTTTTAGAAAAAAATATTTTCTTTTTTAGTATGGGTCTTACCTTTTTCTTTTATATACCCTCTTTTGTTCTTTTTCTTTTCTCTTTTTGTATTTTTAAGATCTCTTTCCTTTACATACCTACCTACCCTAATCTAAGTTGGAAATTTATGTTATTCTAAATGATACAATAATGCCAGTGCAACCAGTTACGTAGTAGCAAAAACAGGTGGACAACTTGACTTCTTGTCAGAGGAAACAACAGTATACCATGATTATGTGTCTTTATAACCAAAGTTATCATATGTAGCGGCAACTTATGATGGATTTGATTCTTGTAAATAATCCATGTTTGGAAAATTGAGCCAGTCATGATCTTCATGTAATCTGCTATAGGATCAGTAAAACCACGATGTAATTTTGCATCCAAGATTTCCATGACTAGTTGGTCATTTGTATCCCCAATATTAAGCCTGAAATCCTCATCCTAAGTTTGATACTTGAAATAAAAATCATCCTTCATATGTAATTCAAGAGGTAGTACAATTTTCTCTTGCTTAGGGGAAGGGAGACTTTCCAAGAATATTTTAGGATCTCGGAAATTGTATGACTGAATTTGAGAATTATAAAGTTCAACATCAGTTTCATGTTTTTCAACCACTATCTCCAGAAAAATTCTGTTAACTTCAGGGTTACTTTTGCTTGACTTCAAAATGAGAAAGACAACTTTTAAAAAATCATCATCAAGCTAAAATTCTGATAACTGATTTGAAATTTCACTAGATAAAAGGTCTGCCACAAACCCTGTCATTTTGTTGATTAATCAGAGAAAAGGGTCACTGCCTCTTTACAACCGATCTATATTCTTCTACCAGTGGAGTATTTAGGCCTAATGAGAGTTGTGGAGTCACTAGGTGGATGATTTAAGCTTTTTGAGGCTGGTTTTTGTCCACCATTGTTGGCGAGAGAACAAGTCTCGCAGGGAAGACCCAAGCTCAGGTTTAAGGGCCAACATGGTTTTCTGTTGTAGTCTAGTTTCACGCCGGCATTTTCACTCTGCTCCAAAGGGCAGAGAGTCTCACCTGAGGCGTGCCACGACCCTACTGTGATAGGGAGTTGATCAGTATCATCCCAACATCATTAGTACTGTTGAATCAAAGCTAAGCTAAAAGTATAAACACCCATAACAAAACATTCTATAACATATACCTCTCGGGAAAGCATTCAGACTCATAGTAAATAAAATTTAAAAGGGTGCTTGCGAAACCATTCATTCAAAGCCATAACAGATACCTGAGCCAACACTCTTGAATATATTAATCATCAACTATCAGTGGCAAACTATTACAAGGCTTAGCTGCATCAGCATAAACAAAGCAGAATAGAATATGTCCTATTGGACAGAGAGAAAATTCAGAAACACAGAGGAATGGAGAATCGTACAACACAAGTAGAGCTCTCTTGCGAATCTCTATTGCCTATTCTCGTCTGCGCCAACCCCCTTACCTACTGGCTAGATGCCTATTTTTTCTGCTTCCAGTGCGACTGATAGTTCCTCTTTTCTTCTCGCTCGACTGTCTTCTGTTTCTTTCTGTTCATCGGGAGTTCATTGTCTGGTTCCTTTTGTGCTCTTCCGCCATTTGTGCTTGCTCTTGCAATAGCCGCGACACCTCTCCTTTCCTACTTCTCAATCTCAAAACCTTTCTGCCTACCGTGGTTGCGTTCTGCCACGTACTAGCTGCAACTCAAAATCTGTTAAGTTTCAAAACGCGGGCCCCAACAACCATAAAAAACCAGGTGCCATTCTTTGGATTTCCAACTATTGTAGGAGGGTTTGGGTTAGGATGAGATGTGGCACAAATTCTTCTAGAAGCCAAAAATTCGACCCAACGTTTAGAGAGGTTAAAGGTTTATAATAATTTGAAAAAAAAACCAATCTGTGAAAGAAATACTTAATCCACAAAGTATTCTTGACTAGGTTTTTTTTTAGGTTTGATGATATCATTATTTCTCAATAATTTCCCATTGGAGTCGATAGATTTACTGAAAACTAGTGGAGTCACTAGGTGAATGATTTTTAAATGTCGTGAGGCTAGCTATTGTTCACAATCAGCAGCTGGATACCAGTCTTGGATAACACTTGTGTAATTTAACTTTGAATGGGGTTTATGAGTTATTTATAATAACTTAGGATTTCCCCAGTATGGTCTCGATTATGTCGGTTCCTCGTGATTTTCAAGATTGGAAAGAACAAATCTGTAGGGAACCACATCAAACCACTTTGGAGTCCAAGGACCTAGCCTTCCTAGACTCAGAGATGACTCTCTCTATGTTTGCGTTTGTAAATGATTTATCTTTATTCTTATGTTTTATGATTTTAGGCTAGTTATGAAGCTTGGGGTTTGTTTTTTTTGTTTGGTTGATTGTTTGAATAATTGATTGATTGTCTCAGTTTGAATAGATAAAATATGAGAAGCTTAATCCATTGGGCAATGGAATCATAAGAGGCTTTAATTTTACATCAAATCTGCCAGGGTTTTCATAGGGCAAGCTAACTATATCAAGTGGATATTTTAGATTATATAAAATATTAAATGAAAAAAAGTTCTGAAATCAGTAAAACTAAAGGGAAATTAAGAATCGTTTAACTATACTTCAACAAGAAAAGCCTTTAAGAAAACGGTTTAAAGAAAAACCAAAGGACAGGGAAAACCATAATCTTCTTTGGCTAGAATCTACTAAGTAAACCTTAAGCCAACAATCCAACAATCCTAGAGAGCAGGACACCCCTTAATTCTCTAGCTATTACTTTCAGAAAAAAAAAAATTTAAGATAAAAGTCAGTGAAACTAAAGAGAAGGACACCCCTGAATTCTTTAATCAAACTTCAAAGAAGGCCTTTAAGGCAATAGCTTAAGAAAAACCAAAGGATAGGGAAATCCATAAACTTCTTTGGCTAGACTCTACTAAGTAATCTTCAAGGCAACAAGCTAGGTGGAACTAAAGAGTAGGACACCCTTAAATTCTCTAATTAGACCTTGTAGAAGAAAACATTAAGATAAAAGAAGTAATCAAAATTAAGGTGCCAAGCCAACATATCTTAATCTAAAATTTATGTTCTTTTATCAGAGAAATTGATGGAAAATATGGAAAACAAAAGAGAAACATTGACAAAGAAGGATAACTTCACCATTAACATAGCTCAAGAATCCTGTGAACGTGCTTGTATTACTGATGTCCAAAATAATTACAATACTTCAGTACAAAAATCTTTGCAGCTCATAGTCTAATCAAAATCTAGCTTTAGCAATCAGCTAACTAACCAACAACCAACAATGAACATTAGATACAATATTTAACTGCAAATGAGGAGGTGATCCTAAGCTAGGATTTTAGGCTATATTTATTACAGAGTAAATGTAACCTTGACCTTTGAGACCATGCAAGGCCCAAGGAAAAATATCAGTGACTGAATCACTATAATAATAACTTTTAACTTAACTGCTGAGCTAACTTTAGGATATTTTTGACTATTTGGCTTTATCATTAATTTTTTCATTAATTGTTGAGTTGTTTAAAATATATCTAACTGAAAATATTAATTGAGGTAGCTTGTCTTAAATCAAAAGGTGGCTGTAGGTGGCCAATCTGATTGTGAAGAAGTAAATGGTTATCTGGCCTTCTCATTCGGATCTATCTCTTTTGTTAATCAATTTTTTATTTGTCCTTTAAGATCTGATTGGTCTTTAACTCGGATTTGTCTTTTCTTTAACTCTTCTTTCTCTTTTTAAGTCCTTTAATCTTATTTTATCTATGATCTCTCCTTTAACCTCTAACTGTCACGGTGAACTCTTTGATTGTGGCTGTCCCTTTAACTGTTTTTTCTTTTTCCTACATAGTCACTTATGAAATTATCCTTTTTCCTTTACTCTATCCTTTTGAAGAACAATTGCTATCACTATTTAATCATGCGCTTTTAATCCCTTAATGAACTGAGCTCTTGGATCATTACCCAAAGAAATCATTTTGAATAATTTTGGACTTTGGAATGCAATTTATGCATGTTTTATACATCGGCTTCATGCACAATGAAAAACAATTTTTTAATTAAAACATGTGCTGTGGATAGAGTCCATATAAGGAGGATTTTAGGTTTAGGCATTTTTTGGGGGATTTTCAGCCCTTTTGGAGTGTTGCAGGGGCTTTAATGGCACATGGGGGTTTATCCTAGAGGCACAAGCCTTTGAAATATTCAAAAAAGGGTCAATGGTTTCATTGTCAGGTCCCAAAGGATGGTTTGGTGGTTTTCGTAGGGTGCGTGGGAGGTAAACGATATTGGGTGGAGTGCATGCAAAAATGTAGAGGAGACGATGTGTGGAGGATATGACGGGGGGAACAATTCCCATCTTGCAAGGTTGAAAGGTGTTAACTACTCGGCATTTGGATTTGCGATAATTTTCATGGGCTGTTGGATCGGGAGGAGTTGATCTAATGGTGGTCGGGGTTCTGATGAAACGATGGGATATGATGTGGGGCCTAGAGTTGGAATACGGCTAGGGTCGGGGTTTTCATGAGGTGGCAGGGTTAGTGTAATGCAGAGGGCTTAAAAAATATAAGGGTTGGGTTTTGAACAGAGTACAGGGTTTTGAAAGAAGGTGGGGCCTGGGTTTTATTAAGAGCGGAGTATAAAGGTTTAGAGCGGGGGTTTTTTAGAATGAAAAGGGGTTAGGTATATAAAATTAAAACACAATTTTATTTAAATAGTGGGGCCCAATAGGGTAAAAATGATATTTTTAATAAACAATGTAAAAATGAGGGTTTTTTACATTATTTTTAATGAAACGAGGGAAATAAATGAAGGGGTGAATGTTTGTATGAAGAAAATGTAGCGTTAGGTATGGGAAAGGGTAGGAATGGATAAATGGAGTTTTTAGAAGGGGAAGAAAACCGAAAAGATGGGTTTAGGGTTAGAACATGAGATTTCAGACCATCGGGGTAATTGAAAGAGGAAAAATGAGAGATATTGAATAGTTTAAATGAAAAATAATGAAGGAAGTGAGATTTCTGAAAATAAAATGATATTCATAGAATTTTCTTTTCAGCAGACTGTGGAAATCCCTAGTTATTTAGTCACACTATAGAAATACAGGAGACTAACACTGTTCAAGTGGACGTGTCTGCTCAGGAGGTGCCTATTTAGATGTTGTTTTCTTAAGAGTTGTTTTCTTAGATGGTGCTTTCTCAGTGGATGGTGCCTACTCAGATGGATGTTCCGCTTAAGAGGTACCTTCTCAGATGGTTCCTGCTCAGGACTAGGTGCCTGCTGATATGGTGCATGCTCAGAAGATGTCTGCTCATGACTAGATGTTGGTTTCTCATCTTCGGCATGAGGTGAAGGAGGAGGAGGTGGAGTATTAGAATGATCAATCCCCTTGTTAGTGTCAAGTGTGAACAAATATTCAAACCATTTTTCCACATTAATTATCAATTTGGGTGTGTTGGTTATTGCAATACTAACACACATAGTATATGGAAGAGAAATAACCTAATCTTCTATTGGATCACATTCTTAATAATTAAAGCAAGAAAAATACTGTAACGAAAATTAAAGATAAATCACAGAATTATAAAATCATTCACAACAATTACAGAATCATACCGCAACAACATTTACAATAATAAATAGAAATATGAAATCAGCAAAAGGAAAGTAATGCAACACCTGATTAAAACAGTGGGCCCAAATCTCTGATCAGGGCTGCGGTAAACTCACAGCTCACAAATATAATAGAAAAACGATGTGCATTCAATTGATTAAAATACTTCTGTTACAATATCGGTCTCCTTCTGCTTAACCTAGATTCACAGCCCTGAGGCCCTTTTTATACAAATTTTTAGGAAAATGGTATTTCCCATCTAACAAATGAATATCTGCAATTATACAATTCTTACAATAGCAAACTAGTTGCTAAGAGGAAACCACGAAAAGGATGAAATAGATCCGGGGTAAGTTGGAATCTGTTGCGCTGTTGCAGCATATTGAGATAATGCTGGGAATTTAGAGTTTCTTCGTGTCTTGTAAATGTAACCCATTTAATTTCCAAATATGTGGAAATAATGGAGTTAATACTTGGATAGGTAAAACCTCCATGACTATTACTTCATTAGTCAAATATTCCATATAAGACAATAAGAAGGGATTTACCTCATGTGTTTAGAACAATTAATGATATAAAGAGGTAGAAAGGTGGGTGAAAATAGGGGAGAAAAGTATACAGATTTTATACCCAACATCTCCCCCCAACTGGTCTATCTACATGTGCTCATGCACCTCGTCGTCTTCTCAGATCTGGGTTGTATTGACTCTAGCTAGCATGAAACTGTGCAAGGTCATATTCTCCACGATATCTGTCCTAGGGGGTTGATATCCTTCTGTCAGAACAACATCTTTCCACCAATATTGGCTGACATTGTATGTGGGAGTATATTGCTTTGCTGGAAACCAAATGAGGGGGAACTACAAAACGTGGCACTTTTTCTAGTGCTCATGCAAAGTTGGGTGCTCCAAAAGGTTCTCGACCTCTCACAACTGATGATGACAAAATCCACCTCCTTTGACAACTATCCAACGCTTCATTTTGGAAAGCTACTACATGTCTAACACAGAGGTCAGCACACCATTTCTCGGTTGCTAACATATGCCCCTGGTTCCCCTCAATCTATAAAAGGGTAATATTCTTATGATAAATATTTGTTGCGTGGCCATGCTCTATCCTCATCATCAGTGGCCTTGTAACTTGATTTTTTTCAAATGTATCATAGGCCTTTCTCCATTTAACTTGATTGATAGTGTAGGAGGTGAAGGCTCTCAAATGAATATCCCCAAAAAATGGAATGGGATTGAAGGTGTGATCATGCCTTAGGAAGTAACCATGCATGTAGAGTTCACACATTAAGTGTTGAACTATGATATCATGAACTTTCAAAATATGGAGGAATTGGATTGGATCCTCAATTTCATGAAATTTTTTCTCATACATACTCTCTAGACAAAATAAAAGGAATTTTTCATGAAGGAATAAGGCGTAACTATGAGTAGGAGATCTACAGGCCATTACCTGTTGCACCAAGGTAAGCATCTTCTCCTTATCTGATTGCAACATTTGAACTTTTTCTTCTAACTCCTTTATCTTGCCCTCGTCTTTTTATTGCCTCTGTCGTACTCTATCCAACAGGTCTGTATAGCTTGTAACAATCCCATTAGCCCGCTCTCGAACCCGCATTGTCTCCTTCTTATGTCCATTCGCAACATATTTCCATTTCTAAATTTCAGCAGGCAAGAAGAATTATCAGGCTTCAAACAACTGTTAAATTGGACCAGTCTGTTTCCGATAACCTATATAATGTTGAATGGAAACAACCAAATATTGTTAAATTTTCCATATTTCCTTTCTCTTCGTGAATCCCATTTTAAAACCAAATCTCCTGCCCTGAAATCTCTTCTCTAGCTTTCCTATCAAACAAAATTTTCGTCTTTTCTTGATATTGATGAATTTTTTATTTAAATTCATCTTTATCCTCTTAACTCTATAATTTTATTAAATCTCCTAGAAAAATCATCAGGCTCTTCATTTTATTCTTGTAGAAGCTTCATGATATGAAAGGTTGGTTGTGTAGGAAAAATGGCTTGAGTGCCATAGACAAGCTGAAAAGGCGACTTGCTAGTTAAAATTTTGGGTGAAATTATGTTGGCCCAAACTGTATACTTAATATGACTGGCCTAGTTTCTCATATGATCTGCAAGTACCTTTTTGATCTCCTTTACCAAACTCTTATTGGATGACTCTGCCAACCCATTCCCTTGAGGGTAGTATGGAGTAGAATGATGCAATAAAATCTAATATTTCTAGAAAAATTCTATCATTTGTACACTACTAAATACTTGTGCATTATCTGTGACTATATGTTGAGGACAACCAAATCTAGATAATATGCTTTCCTCAATACATTTAATGAAAATAGTATATGTAGATTTTTTTACCAGAAACACTTCTACCCACTTTGTAAAGTAATATGTGGCAATTAAGATCCATCTATGTTGGCTGTTAGATATTGTATGTATATCTCCAATGAAATCTAGTCCCCACTGTAAAAATGGTGCCTCAATAAAAACCAGAACAAGGGGGAAAGCTGCTAGTCTTTGCTTTCCAACAAAAATCTGACATGGAATGAAATTCCTGACTATTTACCCAACCTGTGAAAACAACTTTGGCTAATAGAAACATGTTCTCAAGATATTGTATGTTTATTATCTCCAATCATAGCTCCCACATATTCCTTCATGAAATTGATCTATA
This sequence comes from Pinus albicaulis, assembly GCA_034641835.2. Taxonomy (NCBI): domain Eukaryota; kingdom Viridiplantae; phylum Streptophyta; class Pinopsida; order Pinales; family Pinaceae; genus Pinus; species Pinus albicaulis. Next base: position 1,132,686,497 of record CM076583.1, on the reverse strand, counting down.
ACGCCTTTTGTTTCACTCTCAATTGGGCATAAAAGTAATATTTTTAATGGATCTTTCCATACATGTTAGCATTGATAATACAATACCTTATAGCCTTTAATATAAGAATTCTACATTGATTTTTTTTTTAAACCATCAAGGTACTCAAAATCATGAAGAAAGTGTACAACATCAACATACCATTAAGATAACAAGAACTTTTCCTCAATATGAAGTGGAAGAGGAGCTAAATCTATAGAAGAAGAAGATTCTTGAGGATCATTCTCTGGTGAACAAGAGGAAGGTTCTTGTGGATTATTCTCTCCTTAACTTGGAGAAGGTTCTTTTGGATTCTTCTCTCCTGATACCTGCATGATATCGTTTATTCCCAAAACTTTACAGTTAGATTTAGCCAACATATTGGCTAAACCCTGTCTTTTTATCAACTTAGTAGATTTGATTTCTAAATAAAATTCAATAATTTTAGCTATATATCTCCCTCTCCTACCATTTGTATAAGGTTGGGTCAAAATGGTTTTGATAGCATTATTTAGGGCATAAGAAGTAATAAGAGAATGAAGGAAATAATTTCTAAAATATTTAAGGGCTTGTACAAGAGCATAGGATTATTTTTCAATAATTTCATATTTTAGCTCTACATCTCTCATAACTTTACTAAAAAAAGAAATTTGTTGTTCATCTTGGTTATCATTCATTTGCAGTAAAACAACAGCTAAAGTGGTGTCAGAGGCAAAAGCCAAAATGCTGAAGGGTTTTGTATAATCAGGGTTGGATAGTATTGGGGCTTCAGAAATATCCTTTTTGATTTGTGTAATAGCATATCTAGCATGCATTTTCCATTTAATCTCATGATCCTTTTTCAACATATCAATCATATCTTTAACAATATCAACATAGTTTGGTATAAATATTCTTAGAAAATTAATATTTCCTAAAAAAGCTTGAACTTCATTTTTACTTTTGGGTAGACTAATTACCTCAATGGGTGAGACTTGTTTTGGATCAATTACCACTACTTTTGAGATGATGTGGCCAAGTAAATTTCCTTTCTTTATGGAAAACATAGATTTATTTGGGTTTAGTGAGTGACCTGGATTTATGTAGGAACACAATAAAATACAGAAATAAATATAAACACAGAGATGCAAAAAAATAATACTTCATTTCATTAATATAAAATAATATAAATATGCTTACAGACATAATGGAAATAAACTAGCTAGGGCGCTGGTAGCTTATCTCTGAGAAGAGATGTGGTGGCTAAAAGCCCCTGAAATGTGTTAAAATGGGTCTCAAATGCCTATTTATTATTAAGAAACAATGAAAAACTATAAACATCCAAAAAACTAACCCTAAGCGTTGAAGCACCAAAAATATGGGCTTTGTTTGGGTAAATTGGTAACTCAACTTCTCGAGGACGTAACTTTGGCATATGATATTCGTTTCATGCACTAAATACCTCATTATAAATATCTATTTGAGGACTGAAACTTTTAACATAAGCGACATTAAAGAAACTTCCATGTTGCTCCTGATTTTCGCAAAAAAACATCGTTTTGGGCCTCAAAACGGCTCTGGAAGTTCAGGACCTGAAAAAACTGCTAAAAATAGCAAGTTGTGCTGAAACAGAAAAAATGAAAGAACTGATGGTGGGGATCCAAATAGAATAGGTGGGTGGCTACTAATCTCCACTTGGAGCATTCCTCCATCCTTAGGAAGCATTGGTCCCCATTGTGTTGAGTTCCTCCATGAGATGAAGCAAATTCTGCTGAACTTGGTATGGGATTTGTCGAAGATGTTGTAGACCTGCTGGCGGACGTGCTAGATGCATTCAATAAGTTTGGTTGCTTTATCAACATCAGACAGTACATGTGTGGATTCTATCTTTGTGGTCTCATGAGGTATGGAAACATGAGGTAGCGGCACGCCTGCGGTTAGATCAATGGAGTGCTTGACCTAACATTGTAGAGGAACCTCTGTGGGTGAGGATAAAATGTCGTCGTATTCCTTCATGACTTTGTCCATCTGTTGCTGTCGTGTAGGGGTGTCGTGTTTCGAGGGTGTGGCCACAATCTTCTTCTTCCCCTATGGGCGAATTATAATGAAAATGAATTTCCTGGTTTGGGAAACAATCTTACTGTGTTTTTTTGATGTAGTCAAAGTGATGGCAGGAGGCGGTACTACCTCCGGTATCCTGTACAATTTATTTCCCAAAGTAATAACAACAGAACGAGGCCTAGAATCCTACACAGCATGTCACTTCCACAAGTATGGTTGGCCCAATAATACATCAGACACATCAAGAGGAGCAACATCACACAATACCTTATCCATGAATGGCTTGATGATGTATGAAAGGAGGCACTACTGGTGGATGAGGAGATATATTCCTTGGTGAGGCCACCCAATGTTATATGGTTGCAGGTGTTCTATGGTCGGTAGGTCAACCTACTTCACAACCTATACTAAAATGAGGTTCTTTTGTCTTCCTCTATTGACAAAGAATTGCAGTGGAGAACCATTCACCCATATCTCCGAATGGAAGAGGTGCTCTCCATCCTCTCGATCCTTGGGATCCTCCCTCTAGAGCTTGGTGGTGGCAAGAATGGCACTAGGATATGCATCATTGATCTGCTTCCACTTTTCATCGCCCTTGTTTGATTCTGAATCAGCATTAGAACATGCATCTGATTCGGTTGGCTTCGGTTGGGCCACCATCGACTGTTTGGCCTGACACTCATTCGTGATGTGAGTGGGGTTTAAATTAAATTCACACCACTTCCCCTTGTCATTATTTGGATTTATGGTTTTGTTCTAAGTCGTTCTGCTTTGGATTTTCCCCTTGTTCTGTGGTTCGTGGGCACCTTTCCCTGGCTTTGGATTCACAGATCCAAAGTCTCACTTCTTCTACTTAAATTTTTGCTCGATCTTGGTGGCATAGCGATATGTTGTTCCAAGTGAGGTAATGCCAAGGAACTCCATTTCCTCCTAAATGTATCTGTGTAAAAAGCTATGGTACTTGAGCACTAAATTTATCTCTAAATCTTTAATACCCTACTTTGTGCACAAGGTATGGAACAAATTCATTAGTTTGTGCACATCTTTATCCCTTTTCCCCCGCAGTGTGGTCCATTTGATGTAATTGTATTAATAGCTCCCCACAGGGTAATATTGTTCCTTGATGCCATCTCAAAATGAATTCCAAGTGGGTGTGGATGAGAACAGAGAGGGTTCTCTCTCGTCCTTTTTCTCACAGTAGGTTTCCCACCATTCTTTGACATGGGGGATGGATTTGAGGACTGCAAAAGTAATCTTTTCTCGGTCGGAGAAATCATGGACTGAGAAGTACCCTTCCAGCAAATTCAACCATCTATATATGACATTTGCATCTATCTGGCCTTTAAATCCAATAATTTCAAAGTTGACCTATACCTTGAAGGGAGAGGCGCCTCCAAAGTGGTTGTTGGATGTAGATGTGTCGTTGGTGGGTTGTCATTGAAGGATCTGGGAAAAATTATCCATCATCGTGTTCCTTTATTTCTTGAGGGCCTCCTTGAGCAATAATTTGATAGTATATCTTGCTCCCTCGTATTTCTTTTCTTCTACTGTGGGAGGTCATCGGGGTTTGTGAGATTGATCTTGCAAGGGTTCAACTAAATCGTTCCCTAACTCCTTATACACTCATCTCATTAGTGACATGCAAATAAAAATAGAGAAAGAGCGAACCGCTCTGATACCACTAATATGGATTTATGCAGGAACACAATAAAATACAGAAATAGACATGAACATAGATATGCAGCAAAAATAATACGTTATTTAATTAATATCAAATAACATAAATATGCTTATAGACATAATGGAAATAAACTAACTATGGTGCTGGTAGCTTATCTTTGAGAAGATATGTGGCACCTACATGCCTATGAAATGTGTTACAATGAGGCTTGAAGGCCTTTATAATCTTGAGAAACAATGGAAAACCCTAAACATCCAAAAAATTAAACCCAGGAGATTAATCACCAAAACTCTCGGCCCAATTTTGGTAAATTGGTACTTCAACTTCCCGGGGACATAACTTTGGCATATGATCTCTGTTTGATGTGCTCAATACCTCGTTAGAAATATCTATCCAAGAAATGCAACTTTTCACGTGACAAATGATTCGAGGAACTTCCATGTTTCTCTTAGTTTTCCCAAAATACATCGTTTACGATCTAAAAAGGGCTTCGGAAGTTCACGACCCGGAAAGATGCTAAAAATAGTAAGTTGTGCTAAAACTGAAAAAGTAAAAGAACTCATTGTGGGGTTCCAAATAGAATAGGTGGGTGGCCACCAATATCCACCTATATCAGTCAGATTTTGAATTTTCTCCACCTATCGAAAACCTTTCTCAAGTGCTTTAAATGATTTTTATCGAAGTTTGAAAGCACGGTTAGATCATTCAGATAAATAACAAGAAATTTAATTATTTTTCCAACAAAAGCTAAATCCATGGGTCTTTGAAATGTTTCTCCTGCATTAGTCAAGCCAAATGGCATCCTAACATACATAAATGTACCCGAGGGAGTTGTGAATGTTCTTTTCTTCCAAACTCACCAAAATCTGGTTATATCCAGAAAAACCATATAGCATGGAAATTATACTAGAACCTAAAACTCTTTGAAGTAATTGATCCTTTTTAGGCAATCGATAGTTGTATTTAAAGGAATATTTATTTAGATTTCTAAAATCCAGACAAAATATTATTTCACCATTCGTTTTTCTTACAGGAACTAAATTTGCAATCCACTGAGAAGAGGAATAATAATATTTGCATCGAAAAATTTCTTAAGCTCCTTCTCAATGGTTGGAAGAAAAATCGGATTTATTCTTCTTAATTTATGTTGGAATGGTTTGGATTTTGGTTTTAAATGGATCTTATGCTCAATGATATTTGAGTCATAAGTTTTAAGCTCTTCATAAGACCAAGAAAAGACCTCTTTATAATGCTTTAAAAGATTGATATATATGTATTTTATTTCCTTGGGTAATGATGCTGAAATTTTCACATTCTTAATTTCTTCATGAGTTCCAATGTTACAATCTTCTAAATCCTCGTCTTGTTGTGTATTTAATAACAAAGTTTTTAGGACATCATTATTATCAAAAAAGCTCTTCCAGAGGGATCATACCTTCGGGAGTGAAAGTGTTTGGCAATTGGAGGATATTATGATCAACTATCTTATTTTTGAAATGTGAATCTTTATTTTCTTGAGTTGCATTATGATCAATAATTTGTCCTCCCTCATATTGCAAGGTTGCAAAATCATCAATTTCCTGCAAAAAACTCTTCAATTGTTCATCATCTTCAAACACTTGCCAATGTTTAATATTTTTAGGGATTGAAGGCATATATTTCACCTGAATTTGATATTGTAGTTGCATTAGATCAATAATTTTAAAGGAGATGGCAAAAAATGCCAAAGATTATGCATACATGTTTTCATTTCTTAGGATCGTTGTAATGTTAAAATCTTGAAAATAGTTCTCTACATAATCTGATACCTCATTTTGGTAAGATCTAAGCCTATGATGTTTTTCTTGGCATAGATTTATTACTTGTTTTACAATTAATTCTTAGTCACTAAAAACACTTAAGTTTTGAACTTTCAGACTTTTAGCTAACTCAAGGCCTAAAAGTAGGGCTTCGTATTTGGTTACATTATTAGTAACATCGAAGTTTAAATTAAAGGATTGGGTTATGTTTTCTTTATCTAGAGAAATTAATACAATTCCTGCTCCAACCCCATAATTAGAAAAAGTCCCATCAAAGTATAACTTCCACACATCAGTTTTTATACATTTAGGATTATTTACAATTTGTTCAATGCTAAGTTGGGAATTTTGGACATCATTAGATGAGAATGTGAAAATACAAAATCTTGATCAAGAGCATAAATAAGATGATTTATTTCTTGATCAACCTTACAGACAGTATTAATGAATCTTACTTCATTGTATAAACTAAGATGTTCCACTACAAGGAAAAGACCCTCTAGCGAAGGTTACAAAGGAGGTTTTTAGTGGTATAAAATTGGCCAAAAGTGTCAAAAAAACATTTTCTACAACATCAGTTTATGGTTACGGAGGTTTTGGTTGAGATTTTAATAGAAATTCAACACAACTAAACAAAAATGGGCTACCGAAGGTTAGTACGGATGTTTTTTCATCTGTACACATAAACACATCGGTCGACAGTTACTAACATGCACCGGTTTTCATTTTTTTTTTCTTAGAAACATCGACTTGTGACATTCCAATTATTGTGATTGTTTTAAATTCATTATTCATCAAAATTCGACACATATTATAACAATATTCATATTAATTACATTTTTATTAATGCATTTGAATATGCTGTTTGAATTAATTTGTTATATCATATTAGAATTATTGTGTTTTTTTTAAAATTCATTATTCATCAAAAGTCAACACATATATATCTTATAACAATATTCATATGAATTAAATTTTTATTAGTGAATTTGAGAACGACAATGGAGAACGCAATAGCGACAATGGAGAATGCAATAGAATAAATTAAAACATATTTTATGATTATATATATATATATATATATATATATATATAAGACAATCTTTATCATACAAAATGGGACAATTGTTCGTATCCTTTTGTCTTTCAATTGTGACACTATGTCCATAAAGTTAAAAAAAATGTCTGATTTCACAGACATATTTCAAAAAATAAAATGCCTTTCTTTGATATCCAAACATACTGATCATCACTTTTCACTTGAACTGTTATCATTGGTAGAGCTACTTCCATGACTTGGGTTATTTTCAGGAATGTTTTGTTCACGGCGTTGATTGTTTTCTTCTTCTCCCCCTTCCATCTACAAACATAAAAATAAACTGAAGTGAGTCAATATACATTGGTGAGAATAATGAAAATTGAAATATTAAATAATATACATCTATGTAAATCGAAAAGAAAAACGACGTACCATAGCAACAATTGACTCATAAACTATACAGATTCTTTCAAAACCATGTACCATGCCATTTTTCAAAATTTCATCTGTTGGTACAGTTCCATACTTTGTTTCCTGCAAGTTTTATACTCCATAACAGATCATATATTTAATATAATTTAAATGTTTTTGTTCTATTAATTATAGATGGAGCTAAGTAAAAAAAGATCGATAGATGCTTAAAAATTCCACAATTAAATTCTGATATGCCAACATATACTCACAACCCATATTTAACCCAATTTCAATCAATTCATTTGATGGTTCTTCTTTGTATGTTAACACCTGTTTGAAGACATTCAATGATAATTTTTGTAAAACAACTTAAAAAATACGAAAATGAAATCTAGTTATGTTGTTATAAGAAAGTAACAATTAGTCACAAACTTAGAGATCAACCCTTTTCTTCCTTGTTGTCCTATTTTATGTGCTGAATGGGTTCCATTTTCTTTTCTTTTCTGCAAGGAAATTCTTGAAAATTAATATTTAATGCTAAATTGTTTATTTATTGTACCTAATGATCGAAAAATTCAATGATTACATATTAAATTTGAAGTACGTTGTTGTTGAGATGGCTCCTCCTGCGATGCAATTTTTTCCATTTCTTTGACCATCTCATTGTACACCTTTTTGGACATTCCTGCTAGCATATTTTTGATATCAGCTCATTCACATTTTGAGATTTTCATAATCTTCCTGAAAATGTAACATGAAAATAAAATATTTAATTTTTATATTGATATATGAAAAGTAAATATAACAAAAGTGATATTTATAAATAATTCTAGACAAACATTTAAAAAAATATTACTTTTTCATTCCTTGTTTTTTGTTGTTGTACGTTTTTGCTATTAAAAATTTGACATGTCTCATTGACCAATTCTCTAGAAACTCTTCCTGTAGTTTAGATAAAATTTGGTTCTTGGAATCATTGGATTGATTTTTGTATTGTAAGTGGAAATAAAGTCTATACATTCGTTCCACTAGATCTCTTAAAATTTTGTAAAAGTTTTCCCCCCTTTCGTTAACCTCTAGCACCACTCCAGATGAGCTAAGGAGCAATTCATTTTCATTTGCATGTTCTATTTTTTTTCTTTTCTTAGAACAACATTCATTTTCTGAGTTGTTGGTCCCTGTAGAACATTAAACAAATGTGAATTAGTAGAATGTTTCACACATGTGATCTAATAATTTAGGTATATAATTAATGATGATTAAAAAAAGAAACTCATATTGGATCGATAGTATTTTTTCATTCATCTGATTCATCCTTTTACAATTTTTCCATTAAAATTTTACGCTCTTCTGGTATAGATCAGAAATAGTCATATCAAGCTTCGTTATTTTGTGGCTTTGAATGATACACAGTAAACAATACATATTAGCTAAACTTACATATAGTTCAAAAAATAATATTTTTTTATAAAGAATTTACAAAGAACTTGCCTTTTTTGATTTCTTGATGTGTTATCAGTGTTTTTGTTACTTGATCTCTTGTCAGTCATTTCTTTATTAATCTAAAACCTGTATCATATCATTCATTAATATATTTGTAAATAAATTCTCAACTTTTCAGGTTGAAAATAAATCTTAAGACACCGGTGCACCTTTCATGACCTATGCTTTGCCCAATGGGTTAATGTGGGGATATTAAACGCACCACAAACACCTTTCTAGATTGCCAATATACCATACGGTCTGTGGGGCATTATAAATGCATCGCAAAAACAGTGCAATACACAGTACGGTGCTATCCTCGTTAAATGGAGCACTGGTGCCCTATTTTAGATATGGCGCATGGATTTAGAAAAATTGTTTTAAATTTTTTTATTACACAGTACTTGCATGATGAGTTTTATAATGCAGCGCACTGTTGCGGTAGGGCACGCATGGTGCACCGATAAAGAAAAATCCATCTTTCCCAAAAATTCACACAATGGCAGAATGGATTGGGATCCGACTATGCAAGTCGTCCCGTGGGTTGGACGTCAATCTAAAATGAAAATACCTAATTCTGAAATCACACAAACACGGAGAAGAAAGGGAAAAATAAAAAAAATGAAGGGTTTAGATTAAAAATGGTTAAAATTGCAAAAAAAGTAAAAAAATTATAGAAAAAAGAAAAAAAAAATCAAATTTAATCATGAGATGGTTTGAAATTCTATGATACAGGGTTTGAATTACCAGAGGTTTGGTTTTTGATTGTCTGAATACTTCTGTTCAAACGTATTTCGCTGCTCCATAGTGCCCTCATGCTCTCTTGGTCCAGATCTATCTCCTGCAAATATCTCGGTCAACATTTTCACAAAAATAGTGCGATAATGAAAAGTGTTTAATATTTAAATAATTATTTATGAAATTCGATTTTCGAAAATATTTTGTCGCCCATTTTTCAAATTTCCGCTTTTTTTCACTTAAAGAAAATAGAGTTGCGTTTTTTTATTTGTGTTTATTCATTACCGGTGCGGAAGAGTTGTGAAGCGCTGGTGCGTCTTAGTAATACGATGCACTGGTGCATGTTATGATGATAATGACACCAAACTATGTAAAGCTCTTTTTTTATTTATGTAAGATCATAATAAAATAATGATAATTCTAAAGTACATGAATTTATTTTCATTATTTTCTAAACCTTATTATGTTACAAAAATTCGTATTATTCTATATTTGTTATTTTACAATTATTTGCAAATTTACAAATTTAAATATTTGAATAAAATCATTTAACATTAATACAATTAAAATTTTCACATTAATATAATTAAAATTTTACAAATATTTTACATACAATTACAATTAAAATTATAATTACAATTACAATTACAATTATAATTTTACATTAATTTCACATACATGAATTACGATTAGAATTACAATTACAATTTTAATTTTACATACAATTACATTTACAATTTTACATAGAATTACATTTACAATTACAATGACAATTTTACAAATATTTTACATACAATTCAATTAAAATTACAATTACAAATACAAATACAATTTTAGAATTTTACATACAATTAGAATTACAATTACAATTTTAAAATTTTTCATATATACAATTACAATCATTTCACAATAAATTAAACATTACAATTACAATTAAAATTTTACATTAAATATTTTACATACAATTATAGATAAAATTATAATTAGTACAAATACAAATACAATTTTACAATTTTACATACAATTAAAATTTCAATTTCAATTACAATAACGACATAATATTTAATAAATATCATGGTCACTTAATATTAAATTAATTAATAAACATCATCACGATCATGATAATCATCATACAATCATCATATTCGACTAAAAAACACATTCAAACATCAAATTAACATTATATATTAACATCATCACAACACAAACATCAAATATACATCTCATGTCAAATAACTCATGCTATCACATATACACATCTATCTACAAGCTAAACATTAAATGAACATATCTAACATGACCTAAGAATATGCACCACATCATGATGATCACCAACATGTAATTTAAGTACAAATACAACATGAACATAAAATACATGGACCATATATATATATATATATATAACTGAATAATGGTAAAAATATGCAAGTATTGCAATATAAATGTCATGGATCAGCTAGTGGTAGTATAACAACATCAATAGCAGTACAAGTGGAGGTCTGCTCAGTAAAGGGTGGAACCTCGATGGTCGATGGTCGAGCCTACTCATGATCATGATCACTAGTACTGATGGATGCATCAGCTAGTGGTAGTACAACATCAATATAAGTAGTAGTAGTGGAGGCCTGCTCAGTCAATAGTGCAGCCTCGATGGTCGATGGTCCAGCCTGCTCATGATCATGACTAGTACTGATGGATGCTGCAGGCTGCTGACTAGAGATGGCCGATGGTCTAGTCTCATCTCCATGATGACTGCTAGATGCTACTAGTGGAGCCTCATTCTTGTCAGGCGCGGTGGGAGGTGAACGATCATGAGATGCATGTGATTCGCTGCTCACGGAATTTCCATCACGTGCCATGGCTCAAATAAGCCTATAGCTATGGAAAATCCTCCTCAGTTGTGTAACAGTTTTCGTAGCTCCTATGACATGCTGCATCAGGCTGTACATGTTACGCGGCATGCCTCTCCACATCCGTAACAACCTATCATTGGCTTGCATGTATTTGTAATGAGTGGGCCTGATGCCCGCCTCAAAAATCAATGCACTGAGTTGGTTGCTCAACTCCATCCTATATCTAGTCTCAGGCTGACCGTGCCTAGCAAAAGGTGGTACTGGTGCACCATGGGCAGGAGCATGTCTCTCTGCTGCACCAGTCTCCTCCTGATCATGATCATCCTTGGCATCAACCATGTCCTGATGGTCATCAGGATCCAAACCTCGATCATGTGGTGGATCCGAAATCTCCTCACCATAAAAAGAACCAATTTCTACAAAATATATACAAATACACAACAATAATTAGACAATTTCATTACACAATTTAATAAAAACAAGTTAAAGAACATGTTAGAATAAATATAAATAAAATAGTAATATTACCTCTATCATCTGGCGGCTCATCATATGTGAAGAGGATGTTGGGACACCCTCACCAATCTAATCCAGCATAAGGACATGGGACCATAATGAAGGGATGAAACCCATCAACACTGGCTAATAAGTCCAGTGCATCATGTGATATCCTAGCTGGAAACATAGTGTCTCCCCTCTTGGGCATCATCTGCCCCCACATGTGCATCCAAGCCTTGAACATCAGCCTATGAGGCTGTCAAAAAAACCTAGGTCTCATCTCTAGAAACCTCTCAAAAAATAAACAAAACAGCTCTGAAGCAAAAGGGAAGTTGACCCTCCCTTGTGCATGATCACGACATCTATCTAAGGCCGTACAAAACTGTTGCAAAAAAATGGCAGACCACCTAATAAGTCATGGCTGTTGTACTAAAGAATCAACATAATATAAAAGCGAGCAACTAATGTGTTTCTCGTCACCGGTGTTGTGTGAAATGGTCGAAATAATAAGTAAGAGGCACTACACGTCCTGTCTACCAAATGCACCTACACGTAACTGACCTCCAGGTACCCGAAACTCTAAAGGAGATAGGACATGTACTCTAATGTATCTCTGGGATTAAACTAACTAACTCCCTACTACACAACCAACTGGCACGTCTGGGAATGAGGGAAAATCTACCGCTCTCTTCCATAGTCCTATAATAAAATAAATATCCTCCTCAGTGGGTGTGTACCACTAGTCAGGACTAGCTTGGAAAGCCTGTCGGTGGGAATTCCACCTACATATAAGATATCTAAAACACACTATGGGCCTTTAGGGAAGTAGCCTCCTCATAGAACTTGAGGAGGCCTACCTGCCAAAGGATCCCCTGGGTATCTGTTGTAATATGGCGAGGGTATGCATCTCTCTCCCTCTATCGGGCCTCCCATTGGCGAATCATGTCATATTGTTCCACTTGTTGTTGTTGTTTTTCCTACTCTTCTCTTTGAATCATTGACATATTAAATATTTTTTTTTAATTAAAACATACATGTATATAGGAATATACACACACACACACAGATATATATATATATATATATATATATATATATATATATATATATATATATATTTTGAAAAAAAAATAGACCAGTCGGTGCATCACAAAAACAATCACACATTGGTGGTGGTGCTACTTAATTTTGTAGCGCACCGGTGGCGGTGCCCCTAATGAAATACAACACAGACGGCTCAGTGTAGTTGTCTTTTTTTCAAGCACCATTGACTATATCTAAGGTTAGAATAGAGGTGTGCTGACTGAAATATATGCCCCAGTGCATATATTTGTGTCAACGCATCGACTTCATGACAATTACATAATCGATGGTGTGGTATTTTACCCGGACGCACCGTTGACCCTCTCGCAATGCCGAATGCAGTGGGCTGACATACACCAGGGCAGATAATTATCTCAATGCATCACACTGCAATTCCCATGGTCAACGGTGTGCTTGGCTAAATGAGCGCATCACATTTTTTTTTAATTTAAAATTATGCGGGGCATCTTTCGGTACCGCCTTAGAAACGATGCAAATACCATTAGCACCGGTGGTGGTGCAACCTGTAAATTTTATAGGCAACACCGCTATTCAATTCAAGTTGAACGGCTTAGGTGCATTGTGTGACAATTTTTTTTTTTAATGGTTATTTTTAGTTCTAATATGCTAAAAGAATTAATTATGGAAAACTAGAAAAATACATGTACATTTCATCATCGAGGAGGCATATTGGCTATAAAATTTGCAAAAGAAAAATTTCCCACCGTTTTTTAAAATGCAAGGTGGAGATTGGTGGTGAATGCAGAGTAGTATTGCATGCAATTGGTGCAATGAGATCACCGATGTCAGGGCGGCTCAGAGAAAGGAAAATGGCACCGGTGCTTGAGAGCTCTGTAGCACTGAGGAAAGTGAGAAATGTGGTGTTTTGGCCATATTTTTTTTTTATTTAACCCTCTTCTAGTGCGCAAGGTTTTATAGGCACACCGGTATGCTTACTTACAACCGCACCAGGCGGTGTCAGATTTTCCGCATTGTTTTTGATGCACCATGGCAATTCCCTAACACCACATCGGGATGTTTCAGTTTTGGCGCGATGTTTTGATGATGCATCGGGGCAGAATACTTGTAAAGCACCAGTGTGGAATAGTCATAAAGCACCATTTTTTTGGCCATAATTTTTTTTATTTAACGCTATTCTAGTGCATGATTTTATAGGAGCACCAGTGCTCTTGGATAAGAATGCACCTGCACGTTTATGTTTTGGCGTGGTGTTTTATGATGCACCGATGCAGAAGAGTAGTGAAGCACCGGTGCATTACCGTAACAGAACACCCTGGGCGTGTGTGTACGTCACGCACTTTGTTCGGTGTGCCAATGTTTTGTGTGCACCGATGTCTTCTATGTTAGAGCGCACCGGTAATTGAGAGCTCAGGAGCACTGGAAAAATGAAAAATCTGAGTTTTTTTCCATAATCATTTTTTTTATTTAACCCTTTACCGGTGCGCGTGGTTTATAGGTGCACTAGTTCTGTTTCTTATGAACGCATCGGTCGGCTTGTGTTTTGGCGTGGTGTTTTATAATTCACTGGCGCGGAAGATTTGTGACACACCAGTGCTATATAATAATATGACGCACCGCGCTGGTGTGTATGGAGTGCACAGTGTCCGGTGTGTCAATGTTTTTGTGTGCACCAGTGCTTTCGCGATTCTAGAGCACCGAGGTGACGTTTAATGATAAGTGCATCGAGCGTAAAGCATCCGAAAAACCCTCGGCCCGCCAACCTCCTCTAGTAACCTCTTCTAGAAACGAATTTATGGGGTTCCTCAAAAACATCCGCTAGAGGGTCTTTTCCTTGTAGTGCTCACCCCCATATACAGGAATAGTGGCATAAGACATATCCATCTGCATACTTCCCCCTAATTTGTCACAGAATTATCTTGATACCAACATTCCCAATTTGGTAGGAATATATGTGACTAGAATGTCTACCACTACACTTTTTACAGGGATTTGTGCTAAAGTTACAACTAGGTATTTTATCAGCCTTATACAAGGAACATTCTTGGAGTTAAAGGAGTACAAATTGTGGTAAGGTCTAGTAATTTGCAATTGAAATTGATCCATGATTACTTTGGGCATCAAATTGTGAGAGGCCTGAGAGTCTAACATATATTTATATAGAATAAAATCATGAAATTTAAGAGAAAGATAAAAAGGAGGAATTTTTTCATCAATCTTGTCAAAAGTAGGACCAAAAACCACTATTTTCTTTTCATCATGTAAACTAATCACGTCTGCTTCAACATCCATACTTGAGGATTGGATCCACTTTGATACTTGATTTTTATATCTTGTGGTTTTGGAGAATTCAAACAGTGGAACAGAGAATTTGACACTCTCTAGCTCTTTCTGTACATTAAAAACTATTGAAACAATTTTTTTAGATGCATTATGTTGATTGGGTCAAATTAATGGTTGAATCAAAATTGTTTTGGTTTCAATTTTTTTTACTGGAGATTCATTAATTTTGAAATTCTTAGCTGGCCTACCAGGACATGGTTTAGGCCTTAAATCATATCTTCTTCCTAATTCTGCAATAACATATTCGGAAAATTCATGATACTTTGAGACTTGGGAAGCCTCTTGATCTAGGGTTGAAGACTGATCAGAAAAAATTGGGACTAGAGAATTTTGTAATGATATGTCACCCAAAAGATTAATGGCATTAGTAACTGATGGACCAGTTTATTCGAGTTCCTGGTCATCAATTAATAATCGAGGTTGGACTTGGTCAGTATTTGTTCTTTTTAGGATTTGAGATTGAAAAGGTATTTTGTATTAAATTTGAGGTTTATTTTTTACTCGTTGAGATAGCCTAGGATGCCCTTCCATTTTTGAAATTTTGTTTTTAATATTTCTCAATAAATAAGTGATTTCATCTATCTTATGATCTTCATCCTTACTTTTTGAAAAATAAGTATTGTCTTCTGTAGCCTTCATTTTCCTTTCAACTTTTTTATCCTTTTCTTTAATTTTATTTGATGCAGATATATTTGCCTCAACCTTAATATAATTTTTTTTCATATCTTCCAAAGTGACAGATCTTCTTTCTCTAAGTGTGAAAGAAAAATCATCATCAAATCCTTTTGAAAATATGTTCTTGGCCACAACTATTGGTGGTTTACAATCAGGTGGAATTTTATTGTAAATTTTATTGAATCTTTTAATGAAAACATAAACAAGTTCTCTAGGATTTCTTTTTAAATCATGAAATTCTGAAAGGTAATAGACTAGATCCTTTTTCATTCCAGTTTGATTCTCAAAGATATTTTTTAATTCATTCCATATTTGAATTGAATTGGTCTATAGTTTTCTAAACAAGATTCTTACATTTCCTTCAAGGGATTGAACAAAAAGTCTCATATATACATCTTCATGTTCACTATTCATATTATCAAGAAAATATAAAAAGTCACTTAAATGACCTTCGACAGACAAACCAATATCTCCATTAAACCTAGGCAGGTGTTTAAGATATCCATGTGGAACATCATTAAGTTTATTAGGAAGAATTAGTGCAACATAACTAGCCTAAATGATGGGTTGAAAAACAACCATTCTATTAGGTGAACGAGGTGAAGATGGTGAATAACTTGAAGCAGAATATGATGATGAAGGTGTGGATAACCTTCCTTTGGTGTGATGAGCAGAACTTGTAGATGTTTTTGAAAATGGTGATTGGATCACTAACTTTTATAGTTCTGGATCAAATTTTCCTTCACCCTCAAATAAAGGATTTGTATATAGAGAAAAAATATCTTCTGGTTTTTCAAAATTTGTTACAAAAGTGTGAATGACACAAGATATAAAATCACTTGGTTTTAATTCAGGTAATTATATCCCTAATTATTCTTCTGACTTAGGAGATTCTGAAATAGTTTTAGGAATTTGATATGATTCTAAATGAAAACAAGAAGAGATGACTACATATCAACACCTTTGAACAAAATTTATAACACATTTGGTGGTATATCTGATAATTCAAGAGGAATTGAAGCAAGACTAAATGGATCAAATTCTAAAAAAATTTCAGGTGGATGGGAGGAAAAAGTTGAATTTGACGCTTGTAATATTCTCCTAAAAGAGGAAATTCTCAGCAGCCTCTTTGGATCTGGCAAAGGAGAATAGAGATGAGGATCCAAGTGAGATCTATTGTGTTTTTATGAAGCCAGATTTATTATAGGGTGTCTCCAGGTGAAATATTTTAACCTACCCACCTTGTATTCACCATCAATACGAAATATTAATTATTGTACAAGGGAAAATAAATTCAAAATTTTGTTCCCCGGCAATGGCGCCAATATGATTTTATACCTATGTAGATGATTCTAGTTCAGGAATTATGCCAAAGCATCTATAATGTTTTGTTGGATTTCAATTTCTTTTGGATAACCAAAGCTCTAAGTTTTTTAAACAAGTGCAATTCTTAATTACTTATTATGTAGTAGAAGGGTTGATTCTTCACCTCTAACAATAATTTAGCTTTGACGAGATGTGTAAGTTTGAAGCATTAGAGATTATATGATTTGTTAAACATTAAACTGATTATTTAACTTCTCATATATAATGGATGCATGTAAAATACTTTTACAACCAAACAATGTATGTTTAAAACTTTAAGGGAAGATGACAATTTAATGATGGAGAGGAGTAGAATGAAGAAAAAAAGGTTTAATTAACTAATCTCTGTAAAGTATTATAACTTCATGGCAGATTTCATATAAATTTAAAATCAATATTATCATACCCATAATTCCCATAAACTTCAAACACATGCAGAAAAACAGAGTGAAAATATAATTTATAAAGAAGAACTTACAAGGACACATTTTGTTTCAAAATGAATCTAGAATCCTTTTATTACTTCAAAATAACTTAGAAGGGTACAAGTCTGCTTGAAAGTATATCATAATGGTTCAACCCATCATACTTTGGTCTACAAATTATTTATACAATTTTCTCTAAAATATCTTGATTAAATATCAAGATTTATTTACAATAATATTTCAAAATTATTCACAAAAATAGATCTATAAGCTAGGAAAATAAAACTACTTAAGTTGTCTGGCACTGAATTCAAGGTTGTTGCTGATAACTAGGCTACAAAAGCTGCTATTTAGTTTGTTTTCCTGACTATTTTTCCACTTCTTCCTCTAATTCTGCTTGTTGTTGTTGAAACTCAGAATTACTGCTCTAAACATGTTTGCTAGTTCATTTAATGAGTAAACATATTTTCTCCTATCTTTCCCCATTAGTAATGCTGCCTTTGATTAAATTTCTATAAGTATCATCCACTTCAGTGTACTTCTGGAAAGTGGGGCTAACTACAAAGAAATGCTTTATCTCGTGCTAAATTAACAAGTTAAAAGTCAAGCAGTTGTCCCTTTGATCTTGGAAATTTTTTTTTTGTTTGTGGCTATTGAATAGAACCTTTGCTGATATTTTTCAAGAGTGATTAGCTTGTCTCCAATCCCTCTTAAACCTGGCAGTTTCTTTTTATGCAACACATTAAACTTTCTCTGAAACTTTTAGAGGTCGGCTTCTAAAATGTGGCATTTGTTTTCAAGTTGTAGCATTAAATCCCTTTTGATGTGAACCTTTCTAACCTCTATAATTTTTTTTCCTGTCATCTATATAATACTCTTTGAGTTATTCTTTCATTTTTTAATTTAGAATATTGACTAAATTTGTTTCATCTGTTGATTTGTGACCCAATTATTTGTTTACCTCATTTATTAGTTCTTTTGTTTTTTCCAGTAATGTTTCCTATTAAAATAGAATTTCAATTGATGGCCACAAATATTTCATGGATACATTTATGTCTTTCCAGATGTTTTATTTGGCTTGTGAAAATGTTTGAGCAATTTTTGATTCATTTTCCAGAGTGTCTATTCTTTAAGTCAACCTATGACTCTTTTGAATTTCTGTCGCATATGCATTATCAATCTTAATTTTCTGTTCTTGGAGGTTGTGAAGTTGTGCTTTCTATTTCTCAATTTCATGTCCCCTGAATAATAGATCTCCCATAGCCTTAGCTAGATCAATTGTTAGATCAGTGGAATATATCTCTCCTGGTGTATTAGTTGTTGTAGTAGAAACCCCTGTTGTTGAAGTACCTATAATTGGAATTGTTGCCAAAGGAACAAGTGTTGCTTGATTTGCTTGTTGTTCTTTCTCCTTTAATAAAGTTTCTAATTTTGTCTCCATTTTTTTGTATATGTGTCTTCTATTCAATTATAATTTTGAACATGTTCTCTTTTTCCTTCTCTAGTTCACCAATCTCTTTAGTCCGCGGATCTTCAGTAGTAGGAAGTTTTGATTGTTTTCTCAATTCTTGAATGTCAAAATTTTTCCTTTTAATCATCTCCTCAGCAACTCTAACATTGTTGGGATCATATCCCAATTTAATCACTAGATCCTCCGAATATTTTATCTTAGTATCCTTTGCTAGAGAAGAAAATTTTACATATTTAGCTAGGACTGAATATTACTCAATGAAATGTGCAACTTAGATTTTTCCATGGTTGGACTGTTTAAATATGAATAGATCATTTCTTCAACTTTTTTGTGTAAATAAATCTGGTCAATGGGATGAATCTCCTTTGAGTCAAAGGAAAAGATTGATTTCTTATAGTCCTCAACAGTCTTAGAAAATGGGATTTTAGGTTCAAGGAATGTGATTTGCATCAACCCTTTTTCAGTATCAAAGGCATAAAATAATATATTCTTAGAATTTGAAGTTTTCTTCTTGAATGTTGCGTAAGTAGTGGCCTTCAATGCTTCATTTTTCATTTTGATTTCCGCATACCTAGAAAAAATGCTTGGTTCAGTTTGGACATGGGCTAATTCTCCTATTTGGGATGTTTCAAATGGCTCTTGAGAAGCTAAAGGTGTTGGTGACCTTGTAAAAATTTCTTCAATTCGAGGAAAGGTAATAACATGAGGGCCTGCCAAGACTAGTGCAGTCTGTGTGTTTTCTTATGGAAATGAGTCCTCAAGAGGATTCTTTTTATTTTTATTTTACATCACAAACTTTGTTTGTTGGATTTTTGTAACTGAAGGGGAAATATTTTCCCTCGCTCTCTTTGCATGTTTTTCTTGGGGAACTGGAGTCTCATATGTTGTAGGAGTAAAAATTTTCTCTTCTATTTCTTACAATGTGTTCTCTTTCCACTCCTCCCGATTCCTATAATGCTCAATCTATAGTCTTAGAGTATAAGCATAAGGGGTAGTTTTATGTTCTACCCTTAGCTTGAAAATGATCCCCAAGGGATCATAAGACCAGGAAAAACTTATTTTAAATTTAATTTCCTTTAAGATAATATTTTCCTCCTTTGTTGTCGCTCTAGCATTACAGATGAAAGGTTGAACTTGATTTTTTATTTTAAAGTGGGATTTTCTCTTAGCTAACACAAAGTGTAGCTCATCCGTATTTATCTTCTACTAGATGTATTCCAGTGTGAAAATTCTGATAGGTACAAACTTTGGCAGCCTGTATGGAGGAATCTCACAACCATACACCTAATATTTGTATAGTTTTCATATAGATACCAATCTATTTTCTTTTTCTTTTTTTCACTCAATTGAAGAATATTCTAAATTTCAGGAGAAATTCTAGGGATTAGATCACTATTAATTAAATAGTAAACTGTGTATAAAAACTTATCTATGTATTCACTGAAACATAATTCATTTTTTTTCCTAACCAAGGAGGTCCACTGAATCATAGATTGTGGGTTTCGTTGTTCATCTAACTTTTGAGGTGGAATTAAAAGTTTGTCATTCTAATAGAATAAAAAAAATATACAAGGATTGATGCATGTTCAAAGGCTCCTTCTGTAGAAAAACTCATGAACTGATCATGGATAGTCTCTACTAATAATTTAGTGTAATTGAACATAAGAGAAGCTTTCTCATCTTTAGAAAATACTAACAAACACCATAGGATGATTTCATTAACCCATTTTTCATATTGATAACCTAGAAAACAAGAAATTATTGAAATGATTTTTTTGGTCATCTCTTGAAACATTTAAGTTGGGTAAGGTGGATTAGTTCTAGGCAATTCAACATTTTTCATGTAGAAAAATCTCAAAAATCTTGGCTCGTTGAGGGAAGGTAATATTTTTGTAGAGATTAATTATAGATTCTATAGAAAAAGGATGTAGGGGAGATGAGAGTTCAATCTGTAGCATTTAACAAATGGATTGGGCTGTAATTGTAAAAATTACATCATTATTTTGCGCAACAATAACCCTTCGGCTGGGAATATACCTTAAATGACACAATGACACAAATTATGGGAAGGGTGAGTCTGTGGTAATATGAATTGAGGTAGGAAATAATCCCACAAGCTCAATTCATCAGTGAGGTTGACAAATTTCAGTTTCATCTAGTTATGTAACTCATACAAATCAATTTCACATTGTGTCTGTGAAATCGTGTACTCTTGGTCGACAAATGGAAAATGGTCTAGTTCTATCACAAGCAGGAGCATGGGGTTTTCCTCGGTCATTCTATATTTTCCCTTTGAAGAAGAAATTGGAAATAATAAAAGGACAAGAAATGATGATTACGAGGTGATTGGTCGGCTTTCAGGTGTTATATGCTGGGATGTTTTGTTTAGGTTGTACCAGTGCTTGGTACACAACTTTCCTTAAAAAATGCGTAAAGGAATAATGGACAAGCTATGAGTTTATTTTATACAAAGGAGAATTAACCATTTAAGAATATTGATATGGAATAGAGTATATATGATGGCAATAGTTATGATTTGGTAACAGTTTAAAATTATGTAACAGGAAGCAGACAAGTGGCAGCAGTAGAGTGGATATGGCAGGAGCGAAAATGGTCAAAATAGCATGTGGGAAGTTTTAGCAACAGGTAATGGCAAATTTTGGAGGGGGTGGTCCAAACTAGCTCCACACTTGACACGTTACATGAGCGGTTTAATTTGAAATTGGTTTCCATAACCCCCTCCCACCCCCCTCCCTACCCCTTGGCTAACCATCGAAGAGGCACAGGGGGGTGGCGGCGAATGACCTTCCTCACCATTGATTAGGCAGATAATTTTGTGGCGGTCAGCTGTTGTGCCTGCGATATCACAACATGACAAAATTTTCATTTCAATTTAACACTTTATTATAAATTTCTAACGATGGTCTAATTGTGATTAAGCTAATTAAAAACCATTAAATAACTACCTAACATTTAGCCTATCACACATATTTTTATTATTCTTAGGGATTTATTTCTTTTTTTATATTTTCTTTTTTTTATCATAATTTTTTTAATATAACATATTTTTATATCCCTATTTCTTATTCTTTTCTTTTTTCTTTTTCTTATATATATTTTTTATTTTCTATTTTTCAACGAATACATGTAAAAAAAAATGATGTTACAACATGTCCTAGTAATGATACTTCCTTGATTTGGTTTCAACCTTGTTACAAAGAGGGTATATAAACTTGGGATCATTGATTGCATTCACATGAATCAATGCTTCTCTCTCTTTCTAAAGTCGTACACAACGAACAACCTCCTTAGAAACCCTAAATCCCTATTTCCCATTATGAATGAATCATTCTTCGAAAAAATTATGACCGTTTTTTTATTTATTGAATAAATCAGTAACAAAGGTGATCAAATTAGGTTGTGAAGAACTCCACCCCATTCATCATAGTTGATCAAATACTTTCCCCGTCACTTTCCACATGAATGTCTCAATTAAACAACCATATTCTTACCCTTTTAGCTTAACAAATGTATTCAATTATGGTGACCTGAAATAAATATATATTAAAATCCTTCATACCCCAACACAATCCATGTGTGTGTGTGTCTTCGGCCAAGAGAACAATGTGGTGTAGGTGCAGCTGCGAAGGAACAACTATTTATGTTCGGCCATGAGCACACCGTGGTGGAGGATTCAACGACAAACGTTTACCTTCCACCCATATGGATACCAAATGATGGCACACAGAAAATCTATATGTCATTATGTTGGCCATATGTAATTAATAATTAGAAGAACGTAGAAAATACATGAAAACTAAAAACTAGTCGATATAAACAAAGGCATAAAAAGAAAATTGTAATCGATAGACACCTGATCTTAGATGAAAATCACTTGTACCCTTTGCCAATATCCCATAAAACCATTAATTTAGAGCTATACAGTTTTTTTGTAGCTTCTGCAATGTACAAATTCGCTCATCCAAGCTCTATAACTGAGCCTTATCCCAACCCCTCTCTCCTGGCCCAAAAATTAGCAGTCATGCGACGAATTTCACTACTTCCTTTACTGATGTAGTTGTTTCAGATATAGAATATCAAGAACATGTCGATCCATATGCCCATGCATGGGATCAATATTTTCAATTGGTTAACCTACTGGAAAAGCAAAGCTAGTAACATACGAGCTCATAGTAGCAACAATCGTCACAGCTAGACCTTTTCATCTTATTTGGTTCTTAGTTGTATGTGCTGGTAGAAATAAAATTCAGTAGAGACACGAGCTCATGACTAGCCGAGCTAGGTAACGACTAAATTTTGAAAGTCATCAATAGAGAGGAAATTATTGTGTGCTCATTAGTTTATATGTAATAGAGTTAATTAGAGTAAATACACTATATGGGTTGGTTGTTGTGACATAAGAAATTTTACCCTTATCTCTAATCATTAGTGACATAAGAAGAATGTTTAAATCTTTTTAAAACACCCTGAAATTTTTTTATAGCTTTTAAAAAATGAGGCAAGAAAACTATTGACGAAGAGAAGACCTAAGTCACTCCCTGCTCACCAAGAATTCTTGCCATACAATGTATGTTGTTTTTTCTACATTTGATAGCTAGTACAAATATGCTTCTTTACAATGGTAGCATGTGCGTAAGAATTAAAAAAAAGTTGGAAATTATAAAGAAAACATATGGGGTTTTTCCTTTCCCTTTCTGGTTTATTGAAATGAAAAGAAAAGAAAACCGAGATTTAAAATATCTCTTAGAAACCATATTGAGGGAACTCCAATATCATGAGAAAATTTTTCAATTTTTTTTCATCGTAATTTAACAAACTCTGAAATGATATTCATAATTTCACTTTAATTGGAAGGTTTTACAGTGAAGGACATGGCTGATTTTAATTTGGAAACCTCAATAATATATATATATTCATCGTTGCATATCTCTCTATGTGTATCTGATCATATTTCAAATAAGAAATGTTTCATGGAGATTGTACAATGTATGTATTAGAGAAAATATCAGTTCACAACTTATACAAAGAAAAGGAAATGCTAGTGGGGAAGAACCATACTTCACCTCAGGTTATGTGGGTCAAAGTTCTTCATAAATTGGTTGATTTTATTCATATTTTGGAGGGCCAAGCCCTATACATATTGGGTTGACTTTTTTAAAGAGCACAGGATCAACAGTATCTCCCTATATTGCTGGTTGATAACCCTCATTTCTAGTTCGTACCTAAGCTCTCAATAAAGTCATGTCAAAATCTAATACCATGGTTCATTTTCTAGGAGAAAGAGGGACAAAGTCACTGCGTTTTCTGGAGTAGATTTGGAATGGTAAAGAAATCGCTCTTGTATGTTTTACCATTCCTATTCTGAAAGAGGTAATGAATAAATTGAACAAAATGGCCAACGCACATGAGAAATTTCAGTGTTTTAACTCATTGCATCATATCGTTAACGTAGTCGATCCTTTTAGCACCATCCATCCAGATTCTTCGTGAGTATGTAGATCTTATTCATCCAAAAAAAAGAAGTAGACGACACACATTTCATAGGTAGCACATGCACATGGCCAGGATATGCAAATAGCCATGTGGTATCGCACATTTGTGTACCTTAACAGACCCATGTATTACTTGATAAGAGATATATACAACAAAAAGACATTTGCAAACCAAATATAATAAACATATAATTCCCAATGAAATAATGTTGGTATTAGTTTCTATTTGAAAAGTTCGTATCAAATAAATCTTTAACGAAGAAATGCATGAACAATATAACCTCTTTGCCTCTGGAAGAGACCAAATAAGATCATCAAAAATATTACTTGTCTTCAAAATAGTTGTGTCTATTTGATAATAACCATATGAGTGACCATATTTCATGAAAAGGCATGAGAAACGTTAGGTTAACTAACAGATGGATTAATGTGAAGTACTAAATTTGATTACTATAATCCCATGCTGCAGAAAACCACAACTAATAAGCAAAGAGAATTATAAAATTTCAAGACATAAGAGGATTTTAAACTTTTGGAAGGAAATTTGATTTAGTGATTGTTGATTAAATGAGAATCATAAGACTATGAAATATTTTTTATTAGTCAACTATAATAAACTTTTTGAAACAAAAATTCCACGGTTTTTTTAAAACTTATTAAACCATAACTTTAAACATAATAATATGTCAGTCGGTAAGTTAGAATGCCAATAATTTTCTCATGCTTTAAAAATAAAATAGCAATACTTTCAAATACTTACAACAAAATCATTTTTTAAGGAATGAAGAGAATAGTCGATAGGGCATTCTTCCTGACTGGAAAACTCATGGAGGATCGGAAGGCAACTCCGCGATAGGTCTGCACTGGTTACGGGTCCGTCTCCTGTGGTATGTAATGGTTCTGGTTCTTATCATACTTAACTTCCATTTTGATCAATGTAATAATAAAGGCGATAGAAATTGCATGGGTAGGTTAGAGGGATTGTATGATAATTGTTGTTGGAAGGGTACAGTTCGTTATCTCTGTTATGAATTTCCTTTTAGAATTTCAATTCTCTAGAATCTGGCCATCCTGGCTAAGGCCATTGAGTTGTGATTTAGAACCCCTTGCTAGCGTTTTCTCCTTCTCAACTCGAGTCTCTTGGTTCATTCCTCTCAGGCTTCCGTGTGGTGCCTCTGTGACCCTGCATGCGTATGTCAATTCTATGAGACCGCTTGCATGACGCGCCAAGATAATATGGTCTGCATCTATTGGGGTAGTTAGGGAACCAAAAACCCCTCTCTATGTAATTTGCGATCTGGTTTGTCATTTACCTTCCTCAGTGTTTATTCATGTAATATTGTTGAATTTCAACTATGGCATGTGCTATATGGAGAATTATAGTTTTTCAATTTACAAGGTCTTTAAACAAGCTATTTTAGCCACCTTTCTCAGTAATATTATATGCATGGAAATATTCTTTGTCAAATCTAATGCAACGGAGATTGATGGTCTCGCCAGATTTCCCATGTTCTCTTTTTCTAATTTTCCCTCACCCTATACAGGCCCGCTTCTATTTCTCACGGGTTTAGTTCAGCTACTGTCAGTGCTCATCAGCCTGGGAACAAATATGGTGAAAGGTCAGTCTATCAAACGACAACCCAAATAAAAGGAAAGAAGAAACTTTCTAAACCCACGACCAAGCCAAGAAAGCGAGGCAGGAAGACGAAGAAAGAGGTAATGGAGAATCTCTTCGATGTTTATTCCGCAGGAAATCCACCACAAATTCACAATGTAATCCAAGGTTGGGAGAGGGAAAGTAATAGCAAGTTAGAAGATATAGAGGTTCAGGAAGAAACCATGGATTTTGTTTCAGACCCCCGGAACACAAGAGGGAGACTATCCCTCTTTCACCAATCCATCCAAACATATTGGACTCTTAAATGTGTGCTAGCTAAAGCCCTACAAATTTTATAGGAAAATGAAGGAAGTCCAACAGTGGTCTCAATTCTATCGGAAATCAAAAGGAAATTCAGGATACAAGAGTATCTCAGTATCATGCCACAACTCGTATTGACAGAATTGAAAAGAAGCTTCAATCTATGCAGCAAGTCGATATGCCCAACTCAACTGCAAAAGACCCTGTGCCTATAGACTCTTCAGACTGTTAACAAATGATGTTTTAAGTTTCCATGAATTTTCAAGATAGCTTTTAATTTTCATGTTTTCAGTTATAATTTGGTTTTTACAGTAAAATGGACATAGTGACTACTATACGAAAGATACTATTTCAATATTGGATGGCATTTAACGCATTAAGGTGGCCAATAGACCTGGTTTCCTTTGGGCAGGTTGAGGCTACCAAATTTTTATATGTTGCAACTTGCTCTCTTTTTTCATAAATAGAAACTGGTAAGGAACTGCGAAATTCACAAAAAAAAGCTTAAAATTTTGAGGAAATCATGGTTGTTGTGGAAATACACTTTTCCTCGCCTATTATTCACATCAACTATTAATGGCTTCAATTTCCATCGGCATAAATTTCGTTTCATCATTGAGATTACAAATTTGTTTTTTTCATTACGATTTTTAGCCATTGCTTATTGAGGTATAATAATTGGGTGCATAAACTATCCTTAAAAGCTCTCTTGCACTGTAAATTTGAATAAAATTACCACCTTCCATGTTTCCATCATAATTAAAATTCTATGGAGAATAGCAAAAACAAAAGACAATGCTCTAGAAAATATGTGTTTTTTTTTAATCATTAAATTATTGAGGGTGGAAGTCATTTACATGGTTCCCATTATAAACTACCAATATCAATAAATCTTATAATATAAATAAGTCAATTTATAGTTTAGTAAGAGATAAATCTTACCATATAAATAAGTGAATTTATAGTTTAGTAAGAATTTACATATGTAAATACTTATATATATATATATATATATATATATATATATATATAAAAGGTCTTACATTAATAGTAAAAATATCAAATAATTTTGTTTGAGATTGTGATGTTTGTCAATACTAATGCAATGCATAATTTATTTTAGAAATAATTATGAGAATAAGTTATATATTTATTTACAAAATGATTAATATGAAAAAAGTTATAGTGAAAATAAAAGATATTGAAATATTTCAACTCAATAGTATATAAAAAATGATAAACATATTAATTTTTTTATTAGACATTTAAAATTTTACATAGTTTATTGTTTATAAGTGACTCTACATGATAGATTTGTGTTACCTATATAAATAGTTTATTGTTTATAAGTGACTCTACATGATAGATTTGTGTTACCTATATAAATAAAAAAAATAACACCAAAAATAAATATATTCTCATGCACTTAGAAGAGTGAATGTTTTAATTTATTTTCATCGCAAACTACTAAGCTTATCACTGGAAATATAAATCTATAGAAACCAACTCAAACACATAGGCTAAGGTTGTTATTCCCACCCAAAGAAAATTGAATTGGAATGAACGTGCATGCATTCTAGAACATATGTGCATTCATGAGCAGTGTCAGTTCTAGGAACATGTGCAAATTAAAAAAACGCGCGACAACATTTTTTAATATAGGTCGTTCTATTCTCTATATGCTATTCATTATTATTTCATTTGCAATGAAATTTAGTTTATTATCCTTAAAAGTCCCTCTTATGGTTTGATACCATGTTAGGTTTTTATCACAAACACAAAAGAATCTAGTCGTGGAAAAGAAGCAACGCTAACAATAGCAAGCTTTAAAGAAAAGAGAAATAAGATATAATGAGAGAGTAATTCCGATTACAAGTCCCAAAGACAAATGGAATTTCTTCTCTTACATTGAATTCCATGAATATATATCTATGACACTCTCTTAGATAGAGAAACAATTTGCAATAGGTGTCGTTCCTAAGTGTATGCTCATGTAAGAAGAAAAAAAACTCCCTCTTAGCTAGTTAGAGATGTTTTTAGAGTTAGAGATAGATTAGATATACCAAAATGGAGTGAGCTTTCAAGAAAGTATAACAAGGCAAGTTAAATGTCGTTTGAGTGCTAGAGAATGGGATTTAACCCCTTATTAATCACTATTTAGGTAGGACTCTAGCAAACTCTAGCAACGGTTTGCAATGTGATCACTAAACTGACCTGGTAAGTTATAATGTTTAAATTTATAAGTAATTAAATTATTTTTTATTTTATTTTTAAAAAATAAATTGTTAACGTTTGATTGGATAAAAAAAATTATGTCTTATTTCAAAATTCTTCACATTTGTCTCATCTCACTCATGAAATTTGCTCACCGTGGGAATTAGCTAGTTTTCACACACATCATGTTTGGGATCTTGTAACTTAATTACAAAAAATGATACAAATTAATATATATATGAGTTTTCTCCAATTCAAAATAATCACCAATATATGATTAACTTGACAGTCACAGTCTTCCTGAGTCTTTTACCAAATCTTTACACCCTTCAATATAACGACATTAGAATTACCAAATCTAATTTTGATTTCTACCTAAGATGAATTCTTGAAGTATTATGTTTTCTTTCTAAATGCTTCTCTAAGTAGTTGCAACAGTATTGTTTGTCGAAAGTCTC
The DNA here is from genome assembly GCA_034641835.2 of Pinus albicaulis. Lineage (NCBI taxonomy): Eukaryota > Viridiplantae > Streptophyta > Pinopsida > Pinales > Pinaceae > Pinus > Pinus albicaulis. The sequence continues at coordinate 1,132,657,491 of CM076583.1, read as the reverse complement.
AATTATTTCCATTTAAAAGTCATTTTAACATTCTATTATTTTCGCAACAATTATGCTAACAGAGAAATAAATTTCAGGTAACCATAATCTAAATTATATTATATCCCATAAAAGAACGACTATAATTTAATGGCTATTACAATAATGGACCATTTTTCATGAAACCTTTAAACTAATGGATGTTAAGATTTAACCAATTTTTATGTGAACAACACAACAATGAACCTTTATGATTTCCAATATTTACTTATATTTTCTTAGAACTATTTTGCCAAGAAATAGAATCCTTCCTCAAAACATAGAAATTTATTTGATTTATTGTTGCTAATTTCTATTTGATAAAAACATTTTAGTTTTTTGGAATAGATCCCACATTTGCATTGCTCTTACAAAAATAATCTCAATGATTCTCATCAAATTTTTGTTATATTATTATCCAACTAACCAAGATAGTCGTAAGAAGATAATTCAAATCTTCAAGTTTGTCAAATATGGCTTGAAATCATTATAAAAAAAATTCAAAATGTTGGTTGATTTTTTTTTCCAGGATGAAAAAAAAGTTGTTATGAAAACAATTCATAATTCAAAACATAAAGCTTCATTACAATTAGACAATATTACCTAGCATTATCCAAAATAATAGTTATATATGAACCACGTATTCTGGTCATAACAAAGACCAACATGATCACTGCATGTACATCATTATTCAAAAATGCCTATTGAATACATGACAGGGAAACAGAAATCACTGTGCCCAGGATCCTACTAGGCTTAGTACCATTCAAATTAGGTTGGGAGAATGAAAAATACACTATTCTTGAGCCGAAATTAAAACTAGAGTGTATATATCAGCTAAATATAAGTGAATCACACTCGCTTGATAGAAAAACCTGGCTCGTTTGCAGATGATCAGGCTCGGTTGAGAAGAATTAAGGAAGTAGATAAGATTGAGAGCCCAGAAGAGAGAAAAAACAATAAAACAGTAGAAAATTAAAGTGTATCACACTCGCTTGATAGAAACCCTGGCTCACTTGCAGATGTTTAGGTGCTTGAAAAGGATTAAGGAATGAGGCAAACAATAGAAAAATAAAGTGTATCACGCTCGCTTGATAGAAACCTTGGCTCACTTGCAGTAGATGAGGCACTTGAAAAGGATTAAGGAATAGGCAAATATTGAGAGTCCAGTAGAGAGGAGTTCCTGTAGTGATTGATTTGTAAAGCACCATAAATACATTCCATACCTCTTTTGGAGAGAAATTCTACTCGACTACTATTTCCCTATATATGTGCTTAATATTGCAGTCTTGAAAATTCCCCAAAAGATACTTGATCCTATGTAACTAACCGACACATATACTGATGTTTTATTTTCATTTTCCACTTATCTCATCGATTGTGATCTTCGAGTCGCCATATATGTGAATAGTTGGGAGATTCAGATGATAAGCAATGTGAAAACCACTCCATAAATACATAATTTCCGCCTTGTTGTTAGTACGTGATCCTCCATTCCAAAGAATGTGATAATGGTCATAATTTTTAAGCTTTATCCAAGCCCCGCAACCACATATATCTTCTTTTCATGCACCATCAAAATATAGAGCCGGGAGAATAATGCAATGTGGCCGACTCCTCCTTGAAAGGTCCTTTATAGCAAGAAGAGGATAACGATTAAAATTTATCCATGCAGAAATGTTCTTAGTAATCCTGGCGAGGAGTGGAGGTACAGCTTAAAAAATGCACCGATTCCTAGGATTCCAGATTTCCCATAAAACATAGAAATGGATAGAATTGTGAGGGAAATTTGTTCCAACCCATGATTGAATGGCATGAATGCAATCAGTTTGGTGCCACGACATATCACCAATATATCCAGAAAAATTCTACCAAATTGAAAGTGAGATAGAACATGTGAGAAAAACAAATATGAGAATAAGTCTCCTCATGATGGAGGTAGAAAGTACATCTTCCTGGACCATTGAAGCCTCGTTTGCATAATACCTCCCATGTCAGTATTTTATTCTTTCATAAGAGGCATACAAAAAGTATAATATTTGTAGGAATTTTAAGATGCCATGCTACATAGAAAGGCAACATAACAGGGACCGGATATTGTTTTTTAATTATATTATCATATACATATTTCACTAGAATCCCATATCCTTTGAATTTTCCATTCCATACTAATATTTCTCCTTCCCCTTTGAAAGATAAACCCAGAATCTGTAGGTGATATTTATATTCATTCCAGCAGTTTGCATCATCGCCTTTTAAAACCTTCCACTTGGCAGATTTCCAAATGGGCCCCCCCAATTGCCAATAGTGGATAAGAACAAAAAGAGTAGAAATTTCAGAGTGCTGAATTTTGTGTAGAAAACGTGCGTCGAGAGTAAATACCTTATCAAAACCAAGCATTTGGTATATTCCAATAAAAATGTTTTTTCCATTTCCAAATGCCCAAGCTAATGTTTGGCCTAGGATTGACATCACTTTTAGAAAACTACGCCATATAGAAGAAACCTGTAGAGGTGAAAAAGTCACTTCCAAATAAATAAGTCGAATAGGATCACCCTCTGTATACTTGTATTTTTCGATGCTGGACCAAATTCCATCACCTTTCAATAAACGCCATAGGGAATTAACCACAATAGCATTTGAGAACATTCTCAGATTTAACAGCCCCCAATCGGCTGATCATTTTGGAATTGAGATCTCCTCTAATTTGCATAAATGTAATTTTGTGTAATCCGAAGAAGTGCCCCACAGGAAATTTGTGATGATGGAGTTAATATTATTAACTATGTTGACCGAAAGGTAAAAAATATGTGACCAGTATATGACATATTGTGATAATACAGCCATAATCAAAATGTATCTTCCGCCCAGCGAAAGAAATATGTTCATCCAATTGTATATCCTGTTTTGGAAATTTTCAATTAACCAGGTCCAGTCTTTACTGTTGTATGAACAGGGTTTTAATCGAAACCCCAGATAATATATGCCATTTGATATATGAATTTTGACAACCCCCATCAAACCAACAATGAATTTGATTTCCTCCTCGTCACCTGAATCATATAATAGGAGAGATTTACCTTTGTTAATATGTAATCCAGTAGCATGTCCAAAACGGATGAGTATGTAATGCATATAAAACCATTGGATCCCGCTAAGCATACCAACGAGAAATAAGTCATCAAAAAATAAAGAGTGAGTGACACTTACTGAAGGAGAGAAGGGCAGAACATTAAAAAATCCCCTTTCCATAGCCATATTCACAAGTTTGCTGTAGTTGTCCATAATGAGGATGAATATGAGAGGAGATAAGGCACAACCCTGTCTATGTCCTCTTTCTACCACGAAAAAATCAGTCGGAAAACCATTAATAATAACAACATATCTAACTGATGTGATGCAGGCCATTATCCATCTGATGGATCTTATAGATAACCCAATCTTAAGTAGGATGATTCTAATGAATGACTACTCTGCTGAGTCAAAGGCCTTATGGATATCAATTTTCATAATAAGAGCCTCTACTTTGTTTTCATGTATGGAATGAAGAGCCTCCTGAGCTATCGCGATGGCATCATGGATCGACTTCCTACTTAAGAATCCATATTGTTCCTTTGATATGCAAGAAGATAGGGTCTTCCGAAACCTATTTGCAATGATTTTTGAAGTCAGTTTATATACCAAGTTTTAAAGTGAAATAGGTCTGAAGTCAGAGAACATATCTGGATTTGATGATTTTGGAATGATGGTTAAAAAAGTCGAGTTGATGTCACCAGGGAAAAAACCCAGAATTCTAATATGTTCCACAACCAAGAGAATCTCATCCACCATCATGTCAAAGAAATGGAAAAACAATTACGTCGGTCAACCATCAGGCCCAGGGCTTTTGTCCTGGGAAAACTGTTTTAAAAAAACTTGAATCTCCTATTTCTTTTATCTCTGCTTCCATAATCATATTCGCGCCCTGGTCAAACATGGAAGGAATATGGTGTAAAACCCATGTTTGGCTTTTATAATCTATGTCGATGTCGACTTTACATAAATCTGAAAAATACTTATACACTTCAACCTGAATTTCCTGTGTTGAATGTTTCATCGAATCGTCAACCACCCTTATGTGCCATATTGAGTTTTTGTTTCTCCGCCCATTGGCACAATTATGGAAATACTGTGTTTAGGTCACCCTCTTGAAACCATTGCACTCAACTTTTTAATTTCCATGTATTTTCCTGAATATTTAGAATCTCGAGCTTTCACGCCTCCAAATTCTCAAGTGTGGATTATGTATGTGTTTCAGGAGGGGCATTCTTCACGTGTATAAATCTGAGCGACATTTTTATCAATTTCTCTCAGCTCCACTTCAATCGCGGATACTTTCTCTTTCTGCCATTCTTTAACAATAGTTTTGAGGCTGTGTATTTTAGCTGCAAACTTTGTCCAACCTACCAGATCCGTGTCATTTTCTTCTTTGTTCCAGCAATCGGTCACCAATTTGACAAAAGCATGATCGTGTAGCCATACTTTGTTGAATTTGAAAGGAAATCCTTTCGCACTAGCCTCCCTCCTCCATGATAATGATACCATCATATGGTCAGATAGGCATGAAGAGAATACCACTGACCTTAAATTCCCCAATAGAGTGATAAGTTGGGCCTTCATCATGACATGATCTAGGTGTTTTCTAATGAAATCATTTCCACTGCGTTGATTTGTCCATGTTGGTACAAGAGGAGAGGGTTTGATGTCAATGAGACCTGACTCAGTGAAAATTTTTCTAATCTTTCTTGCGAGAGGGTCCAGCCATGTCCTATCTCCCCAAGATTCATCCACAGATAGCATGGAATTATAATCCCCCATAACCATAAGAAATTCAATATCAAGAAGGCCTGATCAGTTTAGTATGTCCCAGAAATTAACCCTATTTCTGCACGGTGCATAAAGATTGATGATATAAGTCATCTGCGATATCCCACTGATATTACCACGTAGCAAAATACCTCCAAAAAATTTATATGCCCGAAGGCTAAATGCATAAGGATCCCATGTGGCCACTATACCACCCGCCTGGCCATCCGCATCCACTCCCACTGCTTGCCAATTAGAGCGGATATTTAGAATAGTTTCAATGGCGAATGTGTGACTACAAAGTGTCTCTTGGAGTAGTACAAGTGAAGATTTTTTATCAGAAAATATCTGGCGAAGGTGGAGATTTTTTGAGGGCCCACGCACCCCTATTATATTCAAAGATATTATAGTCATCATTCTGGTATATCTTTCGGGTTGCCCACTCTAAGGCCCTGTAAATATTCATTAGTAGTAATAGGAACGTCCTATAAATCATACAATTCCCCATGAAACAACGATTTCATCTTCAACCTTCCTCTAAAGTGTCTTGTTCCTTTTTTAGAAGTTTTCGTGACAGTGATATTCAATGTCGATAATGGGGAGATGTGTGTATGAGTACTAGTGGAAACTTTCCCAAAAACAGTGAGCGCATCGAAGTCTAACATCGAGTTCTCCATAAGCGCCCCTAAATCACTTTCCACCGTGTTTCATGGAGAATTAGGCCAAAGAGGAGGGTCAAGTTCATGTGAAGAATGTTGGGAAGCCCATTCTAATGGGGGCATGGATGGGGAAACCACTAATGGTTCAGTTGGAGGTGGACGTGCAGGTGAGGTGGAGTTATCTATGTACACATTACCATGTGGGTCATCTATTGGATTTTCTGAGAGCGACAGGTTCGACTCATGCAATGATGGGGAAGATTCATGGTGAGGAAGGTTGGGACCCAAGTTTTCAGATAAAAATGGAACATTTTTAGTATCTATATTTCCCAAATGTAAATTCGAATTGTAATATCTGACAATATTGTTGGATGGAGGTATATACTTACCTGTTTCGGTCCCTGATGTATGTTTTGTCTTCCTTCCCAGTTGGCGGCCATATGATGCATCATTGTGGCATCCTCTCCTCCATTGTCACATTGGGAAAGTTCTTTGTAAATGATCAGTATGATGACATATGAGACATCTGAAGGGTACTCCCTAGTAATACAATCGTTGTCTGTGAGTTCTCTGCCCCCAACTTAGGTCAACATCACTCGGCAACCCACCTCGGAAAGAGACTTCAACCAATATCTAGGCGATCTTCTTGTTCACTGTGCCAATGCATCGGGGGTACAGAAATTTAGCTATACCAATAGAATTTCTAATTTCCCGTAAGGTCTTCAGGGTCCATAATTCCTATGGTAAGCTAGGTAATTTGACCCATATCAGTTTACACTTTGTAGCGTCAATTACAGGGTTGAAACCCAAGAACCATGGGAATCATTACATAAAACTCCTACCCCTTACCCAGGTCTAAGCCACAATTTTCCTGTAATCTTTCTTGTGTAGAAAATGTGCACTGAACATGTTCGCCATCATCCTGCTAACTTTAGGAATATAACCCAGAATTGGTGCTTAGTTTGTTTTAACCCATTTCGACGTATCAACAATGAGATCCTCTAGGTATAGCCATCTTCTAATCAATGCTCGCTTCTGCAAGCTAGCTACGCTGTCCTAGAGATCATTGTGTTCTAGAACCACCCATTTTACATTTGGAGTTGTTTTATAACAACATTTATTATGAGTGCTCTTCCTTCTGTATAAGCCCAAATATGTGCCGATGAGTGTCTCATTTATATGTGAGGATAACCCTTGTCTCTTATTCATTTTGTGGACATTTTAAGTACGGGTCTTATCTTCATTCAGAGAATGATCAGATTCCAGTCTTTTACCCACCCGAACATTTTCCAGAGACTGCTCCTCGTTTGCCCAAATGGTGGCAACAATAAACTCCTCATGGGCGGATGTATCAGAGGATAGGATGTCAGTAGCATCCATCCTTAGCAGATGTTTAAGATCCAGACCCGACAGTTGTATGACTCTTGTTAGATTCAAAAGGAAATGTGCTATATTTAAAGGTATTTGCGTCCTACCAGCTAAAATACTATTTCAGAGAAACAGACAACACTAATTGTATCCATGCATTCTGTATACATGGATATGGCTGTCCACAAGCATTCTCACTATGTTTTATTTTATAGCTTACTCGTTGTCCATTTTACTAACTATGGTTTATTATCTTGAAAACATGATATAATATTATAATAATTTATTTAAAAAGTAATAATTAATTTTTTTATTCGATATAAAATAAAAATTGAGAGTGATAATATAGTATATAAATAAATAAAATAAAATCATACTTAAGTAAAATATTATAAAAGCTTGATAATTCTAAATCTTGGAAAAAAAATGATGTTTTTTTATCTTGAATGAAGTAAATAAGAAAATAGGCATTGTTAAAATAAGAATAAATTCTGTAGATTTCCATAGTGAAGTTTGGTATTGGCTAATTCTTAACACACTATATAACACTAAGAGAGTTGCAAAAGCACTTTCTCTCAAATTGTCCAAATTATATTTATATTAAATTTAAATTTCAAAATATATACAAACAATAATGATAATATCAATAGCAAAAACTGCGCTACCTTGCAGCTCTTGTTAAAAATACACTTATTTAAAAAAAAATAGAAATTTATCAATGTTAATTGAAGAGCCTAGTATGCATGCAAAGAAAATGTTTATATATATAAATAAACATATTATAAAATAAATAAAGGCTTTTTAAAAAAAATATTATATATTTATTTATTATTTTCTTTAATTTGATTTACTATATTTATGACATAAATATTATTATTAATTAATTAATTAATTAATTATTTTCACCTCAAGATCATGTAAATTATATATATCTATATTATTGATAATACTTCTATTACTATGCTTTATATTATATTTATTTTCTCATTGATTTCATTTATCATCATTATTAATTCTTTTCATTTTCGCTTTTCTACTTTAAATAACGATAGGTCTCAACATCTTATACATTATAAATATATCTATATTATTGATAATACTTATATTACTATGTTTTATATTATATTTATTTTATCATTGATCTCATTTATCATCATTATTAAATTTTTTATTTTCTAATTTAAAATATGAGTATTTATTTATTTATTTATTTAAATTCTACATAGCCCTTCTCTTATCATTCATGCTTTAAAAATGAAATTGGATTTCGGATTTTAAATTTTGAATGGTAACTTCTCTTAATTTTAATCTTAAAAATTAATGCTATTACTTATTATATTTCTTTCAACATTCACATGATCTTCAATAATAGTTTATTCATACTATTATTATAACCATAATTTCATTTGACAACTTATTTAAAAAAATACATATTAATTACTTTTCTCTTTCTCTCTATACAAATCACATAACTACTTTATTCTTTTTTTACAAATATATTTCTACTATGAATTTTATATTATTGTAACTTACACATACTAAGAAATAAAAAAAAAATTACTTTGGTTAATACCCAAGCTAAAACTTACCAAAACTTACCATTCCACATTTGAATTACAATATTATAACTATACAAACCATATAACTTGTCTTTCACTCATCATGAAGAATCTTGTGATAACATATGATTTGGGTTTAATTTGTAATATATTAATCTAATTGTACCTAACCTTAATATTGTGTTTGGATAATTGTTTTAACCTCGTTAAAACCGAGGCATATCTGGCACGTTAGAGAAAATAAGTGCAACAAGTATTGGTCATTAATACCACCGGGCATATGTGAGATCTGTCATGATCTTTGTGTTTCTCAATGATATATATGAGATCTCCACCGTTGGTGTTTTTGGCAATCGACGATTGTTATTTTGAGCGGGAAATCTCTTGGTAAACCCTGCCAACCCTAGGTTTACCAGCGCTTTGTCACTTTATCACTGTGCTTGAGAAATTAACACTATTGCTCTGAGATTTTGTCGCTGCTATGATTTGCTCCCGGGCCTCGGCTCTGACATTACTGATTCTTCTCTCCAGCATGGAAGGTTCTTGGAGATGAATCATCCATTTGCTCGTGGCAGCATGGATTTGAGGTTCTTTTCGCTGAGTGCAGTGAGCTAGAGGTTTTTTGAGACCACTATTCGCATGGTTATAATTTCCATATTCATTTCTACTTTCCTCGCGCTGCTCAGGTAAAATTACTTAAACAACCGTGGCTTATTCGAACTTTCATTTTTGCATATATTATTCTCCATGCAATCTATTATTTTCATGTTTCTCGCCAACTTTGTTTTTTACTTTGTTAAATGATTTTGACCTCAGGACTTATTTATCGCGGTGAATCAATTCTTCTCATGTATAAATACCCTATCAATCCTTTAACAAATTTAGTACATAATTATTGTTTTGAAATAGTTTTATGTTTAATGTTTGGATAAATCTCCTTAATGTACTTTTATTTTACATGGCTACTGTCTCTAGGTCAACACTTTCTCCATTGGCCGCTTCCATTCTTCGAATATCACTTGGGTTTTCCAAATGCTTTGGCACATGGCTAATACCTAGCACTCCCTTACAGGTACTCTTAATGTCTACATTCGGGCTCCAATGTCTGTCTATCTCAAATGAAATCTGCTACTATTTTTTTATGGGGTTTTGAAAACCCATTACTTGGCTCGGCCTGCTGAGTAATATTTCAAATTATTTAAGCGATGCTTTCAGTTTATATGTATATATTATGAATTTTTAAGAGATAGAAACTAGCCGGATCCTTTGGCCTCAGATATTTTCCCCTGCTATATAAATCTTATGTATTTTGTTTAGTAAGGGTTTCCTCGTGGTACTATTTACTTATTTTTCATCATTCATTATAGAACAGTTGAGGGTTTTAACTCGAAATATCAACTCTTGTTCTGTTTAAATTGATGAAAGGGAAAATGTTGAAAGGTTTATGTTTTGTTACAGTTATTTTTTGTTTGGACTATATGTATTATTTAATTTATAGTGGCTTCTTGCTATTTCAATGTTATGCATAGCTTATTCTAGCAAGAGTATAAACATATTTCAATCTCAGTTCTTCATTATAATTACTTCATTCGTTCATTCGTTCGTTTGGTTTGTTGGTATGTATTAAATCTCCACAGTCGAATATAACTCGGTTTTCTTGAAGAATAACATTTTCCTTCCTGTATTTACAGTATTTATTGGGAAACTCCAGTTTTCAGTTTCTATGTTCTACAATATAATTCATTCTTCCTTAGGTAATTAACATGGTGACTAGACCACCTACAGAGTCCGTGTATAGTTGTACTTGAGGGACAATGTGTCGTGGGTTATGGTTTCACCCTGTACCCATGACCGACAGTCTCCTATAATGTTCTATCAAAGAATAACTTCGTTAAGTATGTATATGTGTGATTTTTATCTCTATGGGATATAGATATAATATCCTTATTTTTCTACACACTTTTTCAGTTCATTCCTTAACGTATTTATAGTTTTCTAAAAATGAAGTTTACTATAAAATTTATAGTTACAAATATGTTTCGGAAATCCTCCTTTTCCTTTTTTCCTATATCAGATAGCCTCTACTACTAAAGCTAGAATATGGATTTTCCATTCCTCACTAAACTTAAAATGTCGAAATAGTATTGTATGTAAGCATAATACCCATTCCTATCTGGTGAAACATACATAATCAAATAATAATAATAAATTTAGTTCCCTCTGTTACTGTCACTAATAAATAAAATGCCTATACATACATAGTGTAAAATATTGTAGTGCTTAACTTACTGAAAACACATAGTTACTTATCTGATTATTAAATGTATAGTTTTGGTCCTCCCAACCATCAAGAGAGGCGATCACGTCCTACTCTTTCCCCCGTTCTCCAATCCTGGAAAGGTATGGGTTAATAGTGGAATTTCTGCTATGACCTCAGGACTCCTGGTCCAGTTAGTGCCAGAAATTAAATCAGGAATTTCTCAGTGAATTTCCACCGGTCTCTACCAACTGAAGAAAATTCTTCACTCTTTCCTTCCTTCATCCAGAAAACCCATAATCATCACTGGGATTAGTATCTTATCCCCATAGGAGCAAGTTATTGTTTCGAACTGTCCCCAACCACCTTCCAGTTCTTAGAAAACATTTACCATCAATTTTTATCTTTTTATGAAGTTATTTTCCATAACTGATTTTACTATTCATAATTAATCACTAATGAAAATAAATTTTTAGCAAAACATTAATAATTCCAATCATTTCTTTAAACAATAATTAAAAATGTACTTTAACTAGTTAACAACTAGTTATCATTAATGCAGTTGTCACAACTTCCCCCTAGAAGTAACACCGTCCTTAGTGTTTCACTCTACCTCTGAAAAGAGCTCTGGGTAAGCCTCACACACAAATATTGTGTCCTCCCAAGTAGCCTCATCCGGGCCAAAGTGCTTCCACTACACTTTAACCTAGGTGATGGCTTGCTTCCGAAGCATAATTTCCCTTTAGTCAAGTATGTGTCGCGGCTTGACCAAAAACACGTCGTTCGGCTCTACCTGCAAACAACAAAGTTCCATGTCAAACTCTCATAAAGAAATCATATTTCAAGTTAGGATTTTTAATTCTACCCTACCTGTATATTTTTACAATGAATTACGTGGTTTGAATCATGCACATAACACTTCAACAAGGACACATGAAACACATTGTGTACTTGCATGTGACTAGGTAAAGCCAGTCGATAGGCCACAGGTCCTACCCTTTCCAAAATTTGGAAGGGTCCACAGAATGTGGGAGCCAACTAGGCACAAGAGGTCCATCGCAAGGTACTCCTCTTGGGTTTGATCCTCACATACACATGGTATCCCACTTTGAATTCCTGATAAGACCTCTTCTTATCCACATAGATCTTCTCCCAATCTTGTGCACCCTTTAAATTTTGTCTTATATTCTTTACTTTTGATTCCATTTCAGACAGCATATCTGGTCCCAACATTAATTTTGTTTCGGGGCTGCTCCAATTTATGGGTGTGCGACACTACCTCCAATACAAGGCCTCAAAAGGACTCATCTTCAGGGACTCTTGATAACCATTTTTGTATGAAAATTCAAGAAGATGCAAATAGTCTTCCCATTTGGTTGGCTACTGCATCACATACATGCACAACATGTCTTCCAAGACTTGGTTTACTCGCTTTGTTTGACCGTCACTCTGGGGATGATAAACTGTACTAAGTTTATTTGGGTCCCTAGACCTGTAAACAGAGTCTTCAAAAATGCTGAGGTAAAATTAACATCCCTGTCTGAGATAAACGTCTTCGGAATACGATGCAGCCTGAAAATTTCCCTCATGAATATGTCTGCTATCTGTAGAGTCTTGTAAGTAGACTGCACAGGGAAAAAATATGCAGATTTACTCAATCTCTCCACTACCATCATGATGGAGTCATTTTGCATTTTTTTTTGTGGTAAACCTGTAATGAAGTCCAGGGATATAACTTCCCACTTCCATTCAGGTACTGGTATGGGCTGCAACAATCCTATGGGATGTCGATGCTCCACCTTAACCTACTAACACTCCAAACATTTATTTATATATTTTGCAATATTTTTACCCATACCAGGCTAGAAATATACTTTTCTAATTGTTGTCAACATTTTCTAATATCCTGGGTGACCCGCATAGTTACTTCTGTGGTATTCATCCATAATCATCTCTTTTAAGTTCACATGGTTTGGTACATACACCTTTCCTCTAAAGGTGAGCATCTAAACATTATTTACTCCATATTCAAAAGTAATTCCTTGATTTTGGGTCTCTTCTATTTACTGCCATAAGAATTTATATTCTGGATATTTTTGTGCTTCTTCTTTCACTTGATCTAAAAATTTACCTTCCAGCTGATTGCAATAAAGCTCATAAACAAAATATTTTTTTCTACTGAAAGCATCAGCTACCTGATTTTCCTTACCCTTCACATGTTGAATATCCATATAAAACTCACTTAGGAAGGAATTCCATCTTTCCTGTCTTGAGTTTAAATCAGCCTTCTTGAAATAACTACTCAAGCTTCTATGATCTGTTTTTAGCACAAACGTTTTACCCATCAAGTAGTGTCTCCATACTCGGAGTGCATGTACTAATGCTGTTAATTCCAGATCGTAGGTTGAGTACCTTTGTTCATGATCCTTCAAATTTCTTGATTTATAGGCCACTACTTTTCCTTCCTGAGATAGAACTGCCCCAACACCCTCTTTACTTACACATGTACACACTTCAAATTCTTTGCTGGGGTTAGCTACCCTCAGCACTGGTGCATTGGTCAAAAGCTGCTTCATATTTTTGAAACTATTCTGACACTCAACAATCCACTTAAATAATTTTCCTTTTCTCTATAGTGAGGTAATTGGAAAAGAGATTCTGGAAAATCCCTCAATAAATCTTCAATGCTACCTAGCTAACCCCATAAAAGATCGAATATTTGCCACATTCTGGGGTACTCCCCATTCCGTAATTGTCATAATTTTCTCTGGGTCAACAGAAATCCCTTTCTGTTGAAATGACATGGCCTAGGTACTGGATTTCTATTTTAAAGAAATCACATTTTCTGAACTTAGCATACAGCAGGAATTTTCTTAGCATTTCTAGCAAAATCCTCAAATTCTCTTTATGTTCTTCCTGGTTTTTAGAATAAATTAAAATGTCATCTATAAATATGAGTACAAAATTATCCAAGAAAGGATGAAAGATTCCATGCATTAACATCATAAAGGTTGTTGGTGCATTTTTTGACCCAAAGGGTAACACCACAAATTCATAATGCCCGTACCTAGTACAGAAAGTTTTCTTGCATATGTCTTCATCCTTGATTCAGATCTGGTGATAGCTAGATCTTAAACCGATTTTAGAAAACACTGTGGCCGCCTTCACTTGATCAAATAGATAATAAATACTTGGTAATGGATACTTATACTTAACTGTTAACTTGTTAAGTTGTCTATAATCCGTGCACATTCACATGGTTCCATCCTTCCTCTTCACAAACAACACTGGTGCTCCCCATGGGGACACACTTGGACGAATGTAACCTTTGTCTAGCAGTTCCTGTGACTGCATTTTCAATTCAGTTAATTCTGGAACACTCATTCTATAAGGAGCCCTTGACATAGGTGATTCTCCTAGAATCAATTCGATAGTAAAATCAATATCTCACCTTGGTGGTAATCCAGGGATATTTTCTGGAAAAACATCCATGAAATCTTGTACCACTAGTATGTTTTCCATCATAGGTGCTTTTTCCTTCGAGTTAGCATATGCAACCTGAATAGCATATATTTGGCATCCCTTCTGCATACATTTAGTCATTTGGGATGTTTTGATTAGATGTAGCTGTAGCGGCTTCTTGACGCCCTGAATCCCCTTACATGTTCCATCTTGCATTCTGTAATAAATAATCTTTTCCTTGCAATCCACTAAGGTCCAATTTTTTTCTAACCAATCCATGCCCAGAAAAAAATCATAGGACCCTAATGGCAATATGTCCAAGTCCACATTCGACTGATATTCTACAATTTATAATATATAGTTTGGAATCTTAGCAGTCACCTTTCTTTTTTCTACTGTGGCTAGCTGTACCAGCCATGAGTTTTTGAATTTATGTTATTTCAATTCACATTTCCACTATTTTGGGACTAACATAACTTAGACTTGCATTTGGGTCTACCAAAATAGAAACAGATTGAGACAATAATTTACCTTCCAACTCAATCATCATTGGATGATAATCTGACTGTCAATCCTCCAACACTGCATTGATACGAGGGATGTTTCATGCCACATTTCCTACTGTGGAAGCTTCCTACAAGTTTGCAACTGTGTCATTTCTTGCTCGTTGTGGGCAGTTTTTATAATAGTGTGCCTGACCACACCTCCAACACTGTAGAGGTGGCTTGGTCACTTGTCCTTTCTCAGGCTTGTTGGATGCCTCTGTAGGCTTTTCTTTTACTGGCCATCGGGTTCTCTGGTGATTTCTTCCAAATTATTTACTGACAGAAATTCGGGCATAATTCTTAAATTTATTGCTTTTGGCTCCTCTGAAGTTGGAGCTGCTTTTCTGTCCTTTCCTTGGCTGCCAACTTTTACCAACCTCCCCTTTAGCCTTGGACTACTGATAGCACATTCGTTCCTTACGAATGGCTTCATCCATGGTATTTGGATTCACAAATTCAATTAACTCTTTCATATGTGTTGTCAAGTTGCTCTGAAATCTTTGCACCTTAGCCTTTTATTCTCGGAGATATGGAAAATATCATAACAGGGAGGTGAACTTGGTGATGTACTCATCCATAGTCATCTGTCCCAACCTCAAGTCATTAAACTATTTAGCTTTCTCATCGTAGAAATTTTTTGTTAAATACTTGTCTTTAAAGTCTTTCTGGAATGATTCCAAAGTAAGATATTGTTCCTCATCGTTGTGAACACTCTTTACTTATTCCCACCACAAAATGGCTTTCTCTCTTAACTGGTATATGGCCAATCTGGCCTTCAAGTTATTGTTGTATTTGTACACCTAAAAATATTTGTTCATGTTTATTAACCATGCCTCCACTACTTCCTCAGCTTCAACATCAAATGTTGGTGGTTTTATTTTTTGAAACTCCACCTGAAGCTCTGCTTTATGCTTCCTAACCTCTTGCTGATCTGATGCAGGAGCATTCGTCTCAGCAACTTTATTGTAATTTAGTAGACATAGGGGTCTTGTATTTTCTAGGAAATCAGATTCTCATGTAAATGATTTGTTTGGAGTTGAGTGATTTTAATATTTTAAAATAGGATTAATTAAATATTGAGAGGTTTTTTGTAAATGTTCTCGAAAGAGAATATGAGAGATTTAAAGATTAATTGTATTTTCTAAATTAGAATTAGTTTCATGGATCTAGGGACTTATGAGAGTCCTTAGGGATAAAATAAATATTTTAGGATTTAAAATATGTTCAGGAATTGATTGAGGATATAGTGGATCCAAACCAAAATTGGTTTTAGAATCCAATTGTATAAATCGTAAGCCTCAAAGGCATAGGAAAATAGGTAGAGAGAGGTTCAAGATAGATAGATAGGAGTTGTTTTGAGCCTACGGGAAATTTAGAGAAAAGGCCACTGGTATAGAAGATCAGGCCAGAGGAAGAATTCCTATGTAAATATTTAGTATTGAAATAGATAACTCAATTTCTGAGTTCGTGTCTCATTTCTGAGTTTATATTGTGTACATTGAGATTTGGGTGTGAGTCAGAGGGTTGTGTGTGCAGGTGAAATTGGCATAATCAAAGAAATTTCCATTATTGTAAATTTGAGCTACAGGAATAAACACTTTGTGTTTAGTAATTCGAAAAGTTTACCTATTTAGAGGGCTACATCAAATAAAGTAACTCTTAGCATGTCATCTCGTATAAAAATTTCAGCAGAGATTAAAGATGACTTGTTTTTTGTAGTAAAAAACAAGTGAAAATGATTTAGTGGTGGAAGGCCTGAGTAATACGCAGAAAAGTCAAGGATTGAGTTACAAAATCTTGTCGTAGATTAATTTCCAGATTTAGATGTGTGTATTTTTGGGTATTAATTCCTGAAGTAGTCTTTATGGCGAAGTGATCTTCACTCTCGAGAAAACAACCAGTGATCTAAGCATTGAGCGGAGAACTGTGTATAGCGGACAATATAAATGATAACTGAGAAAATTGAGGGAGATTTTCTGGTACAGAGTAGATTCAAAGATATGACAAAAAAAATTGGATGTATGGTTTAGGAAAACCACCAAAAGGATCATCGCACTACTTTATCGTTATAAGCGGTACAAGTTGGAGTCGTGCGATATAGTTAAGAGGATGACATGTGGAATTACAAAGCCATCCATTTCGCATAGGTTTAAAAACTTTAAACTTCATGCATTTTAATGTGCAATTGCCATCGGATTGGTGAGTGTACATGATCGACGGTCGATAAGTGAGTTGGAAAACTGTGGGGCAGAATAAAACATTTTGTCGGAACTTGGTTTTGTAACCAAGGTATGAATTTTTTTTAAGTGATTTTATAAATACAAATGTTAAGATGGGTATTTTGATATGATTTGGAAATGTGAATCAACGGTGGAGAGTGAATGTCGTTTCAGTTTTGACTTTGTTAAAGGTAAAAGATTGACGGAAAGGTAAGTCAACAAAGATTATGTCATTTGTAAGGTTTGAATGATTTATATTATATAAATATTATAATAGGAATTAAAGAGTGGAATGGAGAATTTTATAAAGTGAATCTTTGAATGGGAAAAGTTCCATGGAACTTTAATTTAAAGATTTAACTTGAAACAGAGTGGGTTTTTTTTTAAGAATGAAATAATGCTTCCGCATAAAGAGAGAAGGTTGAGATGTTTTAAGGAATATGGATTTCACCATGCCAAATCATATTAAAAAATTGGAATATGGAGTTAAATTATTATTTTTGGGTAAACGTAGCTTTGGCTACGTCAAGTGGTATCAGAGTTGGAAAAGATATTTTGAAGGTTAAAGTATTTTTTTTCAATGCATGTTTAATAGATGAAAGTAAGAGAAGATCGGATTTTGAATCTAATAAGCAACAGATCCACAAAGTTGATGTGTAATGGGAATTTATAGAAATACATGAGAACAGTACAATCAAAGTATAAGTGAATGAAGAGAATAAGATCATACAAAGATCTTGAAGGTGAGATAATGTGTTTTATTTTAATCTGCTTTAAATATTGTAATTGAAACATTCTAGTTGCAGACAAGATGAAGACAAAATTTTTGATGATGATGGCAATGAACCTATCCAATTAGAGATTGGAAGAAAGAATTAAGGTGACTGAGTACAACATCCAAAGGAACAACAGGTTCAAGAGAGTGAACCAAAAGAATACTTAGGAAGAGGTCAATCTCAGAAAGGAAGCTTGATAGGGTATTGAGTAGCAAAAGGATATTGCTACAAGAGAAGGTTATGTTGCAGATAACCAATTGAGAATTGATGAGCTCATGAGGAAGACGACCATGGAGGATTAGACAAGAGATTGTAAATAATGCCAAAGATATAAGATAAGTGATTAGGATTGAGAAAGAGATATTGCAGTGATGAAAGTACAACTGGAGATACTACAGGGATAGCTACAAGAGACAGGGAATGAATGTCGAAGACATGGATGGAAAATGAAGAAATGGGTTAGATGTAACCTATTTCAAAAGAAATGGAATGCTAAGCTGATGAATGAGTTCAGAGAACTTGATAAGATACATATTTCTTTGTTGGAAAAGGAAAGACTCAAAGGAATTGAGTCACATCAAATATGATTTGCCAGAAACCAAAAAGTACATTGTGAAATATGGGTTCTTGAAGAAGAAAACGAGACTGAAAGGTCTTGTGTTTTTAAAACTAATTATTTGTGTATGATTGCAGGTACATCATAGGATGATGAACAAGCCTTAGATTTTTCTTAGGAGAAGGAGCTAAATCTGGAATCTATTCAAATTAATGTTGAGATAGAAAGATCTCAGAAAGAAAAGGAGATAGAGGGGTCTCATGGAAATATAAATAAGAATATTGAAACAAAGGAAGAAGGACCATCTGATGATTGGTCAACAATAAGTGAAGGTATGGGAAATCGTGTCAAGTTTCCAAATTCTACTCCAATTGAAATTGTTGAGTTATATAGAAAGTTAGATCTTCAAAGAAGAGAATTGGAAAGGAAGAGGATCTATACTCAGGATAAATTTCTAAAAGAGAAATACAAAGAAATTGTCATGAATGACAGTTAGGAAACAGAGATTATGGATGTAAGAATTATTCAGCAAATCAAAGGAGTTCATTAATGTGAACAAGAGCAGGGAGACATTCATGAAACAAATGATATGGAGGAGAGACTAGCTGACAGTCTCATGGATAATTTAAATCAGCATACTGATGTGATAACAAAGGAGTTAAATGAAACTCAAAGTAGCATACTGAGATGTTTCCAGAGGAGGAATAGACATTGAAATATTGTATTTTTAATACTGATAATTCATGTGTTAATTATGCAGGTAAAAAAGGACAACAAATAGAAAGTGTCAAAGAATCTAATGAAAATGAAACTATGTTAGCTGAAAACATAGTGAAGCATCATCATTCTATCATGGTGATTGGCTCAATGGAGATAACCCTAGAAATTGGGACGGAAGGCAATAAAAATTTTCTGAGTCCTGAAAGAGACTTAGAACTGCAAGAGGAATATTTGGTGACTGGATCATCAAATGAGACCATTGGGTATTGTGATTTTGAAATTGATAATTTGACTTTGTTTACAAGTGTTGGAGAAGACAATCCATATCTCGGAGTTGTCTTGAATAAATATGAGTTGTTACAGCAGAAGGAAACCATATATTCCTTACTTAATAAGGAGAGAAATTACAAGGAAGTTGAGACAGTCATGTATCATATAAAGGAACTTATTACTGTTGATGACAAGGAGAAGTTGGCTTGTCTAACTGGCCAAGAAAAGACTATAAGAAAGACTCTTAGAACTACCACAATGGTGGAAAATCAGAATTCTATTCTGATAAAGGATGAAGATACAGTGTTTTAGGAATTTGAATTGATTAAAAAAATCAATCAAGGAGGTGAAGGAAAATCACTGAAGGTTGTTAGGGAAGAAGAAGAAGGTGATGCTGAAACTGAATTGCAGCATATTGATGATGTGTTTGAAATGAAACAAGTAAATAGGGAATGGCTTAAATGCTTGCTGCAAAAATTTGAACAAGATAAAGGAATTGCAGACACTCAAGTGAAAATTCCTGAAGGTGTGGAAGAGGCAGGAGAAGATACTAGTTTTCCGAAATTGTTTATGCTTACTAATATACAAGGAACACTGAATGATTATATTGTTGTAGTTAAAGAATCATAAGATAATTTATTTTTTAAAAATAAATTTGCAGAACAACAATTTGATATTGCAGAGAGTAATATCTTTAAAGATATTCAGGAAGTTTGGCAGCTAGCACCATCTACAACAATGTCCAAAGCAACAGTATTTGGAGCAATATATACAATAATATTTGCAACATAAATTGAAAAAAAAACAAAAATAAGAGTTATTTTCAGTCAGGAGATAACCTGGACATAGAGATTGAAAGTATAAAAATGTTGATGATGAAGGTGTCTTAGAAGAAGACATCAACAAGAAAGCAAAGAAACAACAACAAGGAGAAGATAAGAACAAATTGTGAAAGCATAGCTATTGGAAATATGCAGAATAAAATATGGAAGCCTAGAAAAGTGCAGCTAAAGAATAATGCAGCTTATGGACAACACCAAAACAGAGTATGGGATTCAGGAGGCAAAGGTTGGAATCACATGATGAGGAGATCATGATAAATTTCTACTTTGGGAGTATGATGCAGGAGCATCCAGCTCAGCAACTTTATTGTAATTTAGTGGACATAGGGGTCTTGTATTTTCTAGGAAATTGGATTCTCATGTAAATGATTTGTTTGGAGTTGAGTTGTTTTAATATTTTAAAATAGGATTAATTAAATATTGAGAGGATTTTTGTAAATGTTCTTGAAAGAGAATATGAGATATTTGAAGATTAATTGTATTTTCTAAATTAGAATTAGTTTCATGAATCTGGGGATTTATGAGAGTCCTTAAGGATAAAATAAAGATTTTAGGATTTAGAAGATATTCAGGAATTGAATGAGGATATAGTGCATTCAAACCAAAATTGGTTTTAGAATCCAATTGTATAAATCGTAAGCCTCAAAGGTATAGAAAAATAGGTAGAGATAGATTCAGGATAGACAGATGGGATTTGTTTTGAGCCTACGGGAAATTTAGAGAAAAGGCCACTGGTATAGAAGATCAGGCCAGAGGAAGAATTCCTATCTAAATATTTAGTATTAAAATAGAGAACTCAATTTCTGAGTTCATGTCTGATTTCTGAGCTTATATTTTGTACATTGAATGACGTATTTGAGTGTGAATCATAGGTTTCTGTGTGCAGGTGAAATTGGCATAATCAAAGAAATTTCCATTATTGTAAATTTGAGCTCTAGGAATAAACACTCTGTGTTTAGTAATTCGAACAGTTTACCTATTGAAAGGGCTACATCAAATAAAGTAACTCTTAGCATGTCATCTCGTATAAGAAGTTCAACAGAGATTAAAGATGACTTCTTTTTTGTAGTAAAAAAAAAGTGAAAATGATTTAGTGGTGGAAGGCCTGAGTAATACGCAGAAATTTCAAGGATTGAGTTAGAAAATTTTGCTGTAGATTAATTTCTAGATTCAGATGTGTGTATTTTTGCGCATTAATGCCTGGGGAAGTCTTTACGGTGAAGCGATCTTCACTCTCGATAAAAGAACCAATGATATAAGCATTGAGCAGAGAATAGTGTATATCGGACAATATAAATGATAGATGAGAAAATTGAGGGAGATTTTCTCATACAGAGTAGAGTCAAAGACATGACGACATAAATTGTATGTATGGTTTAGGAAAACCACCAAAAGGATCATTGCACCACTTTGTCATTATAAGAGGTAAAGGTTGGAGTCGTGCGATATAGTTAAGAGGACAACACGTGGCATTACAAAGCCATCCATTTCGCATAGGTTTAAAAAATTTAAACATCATGCATTTTAATGTGCGATTGCCATTGGATTGGTGAGTGTACATGGTCGATAGTGGATAAGTGAGTTGGAAAACTGTGGGGTCGAATATAAAATTTTTTCGGCACTTGGTTTTGTAAGCAAGGTATGAATTTTGTTTAAGTGATTTCATAAATACAAATGTTAAGATGGGTATTTTGATATGATTTGGAAATGTGAATCAACGGTGGAGAGTGAATGTCGAGTCAGCTTTGACTTTGTTAAAGGTAAAATATTGATGGAAAGGTAAGTCAACAAAGATTATGTCATTTGTAAGGTGTGAATGATTTCTATTATATAAATATTATAATAGGAATTAAAGAGTGGAATGGAAAATTTTATAAAGTGAATCTTTGAATGAGAAAAGTTCCATGTAACTTTAATTTAAAGATTTAACTTGAAACAAAGTGGATTTTTTTTTAAGAATGAAATAATTCTCCCGCATAAAGAGATAAGGTGTAGATGTTTTAAGGAATATGGATTTCACCATGATAAATCATATTAAAAACTTGGAATATGGAGTTAAATTATTATTTGTGGGTAAACACAACTTTGGCTGCGTCATGATCTGACACATTGCTGGATTCTACTTCATTGTAGTTTTTGTTCTTGTTACTTCGCTGGGATGGGCTTCCTTCCACTCTATCAGTGGTGCTGTCTCTTGTTTGTTGTTCATCTCCTTCTTACATGCTCCTGTCAGCACTAGGGTGTTCCATTCCTTTATTTTTTTGTCTGATAGGATCTTAAGTATCTTTTCTTGTTCTTGCATTAATCGTTCGCTATCCCTTCAAACTCGCACCATTTTTTCCTGCAGCTATTGTATTGTATTCAACAGTATGCTAGTTTGGTGCTACTATTTTTCCAACAATCTACTCATTTGTTGATGATGATCGACACTTAGTTGATCCCACATCCATGGATTCACTACCGATTGTGTTTGGGGTTCTACGGTGTCTTGGGGTGGTTGTTGCATTGTTCCCCTTCTTGTGATGTTTCCTCTTATGCTTCTATTATGTGCATCAATGTACACACAACACAATTTTTTAGTTGACCCTTAAGGTCTGAGCATATGAATGCTGCTCTGATACCACTTGTAACGTATACATACCAAGAAATAAAAAAAAATTACTTGTTTTAATACCCAAGCTAAAACTTACCAAAACTTACCATTCCACATTTGAATTACAATATTATAACTATACAAACGATATAACTTATCTTCCACTCATCATGAAGAATCTTGTGATAACATATGATTTGGGTTTAATTTTTAATATATTAATCTGACTGCACTTAACCTTAATGTTGTGTTTGGATAATTGTTTTAACCTCGTTACAACCGAGGCATACCTGGCACGTCAGAGAAAATAAGTGCAACAGGTACTAGTCATTAATACCACTAGATAGATGTGAGATCCATCGTGATATTTGCGTTTCTCGATGAGATACATGAGATCTCGACCGTTGGTGTTTTGGCCAATCGACGATTGTTATTTTGAGCAGGAAATCACTTGGTGAACCCCACCAACCCTAGGTTTACTGGGCCTTTGTCACTTTGTCACTATGCTTGAGAAATTAATACTATCGCTGTGAGTGTTTTCCGCTGCTATGATTTGCTCCTGGGCCTTGGCTCCGCCATTACTGATTCTTCTCTCTGGCATGGAAGGTTCTTGGAGATGAATCACCCATTTTCTTTTGGTAGGATGGATTTGAGATTCTTTTCACTGAGTGCAGTGAGCTACAGGTGTTTTGAGACCATTGTTCGTCATGGTTATTATTTCCATTTTCATTTCTACATTCCTCGTGTTGCTCAGCTAAAATTACTTAAGCAACCATGGCTTATTCGAACTTTCCCTTTTGAATATATTGGTCTCCATGCAAACACTTCTTTTTGGGTTTCTCATCAACTTTGTTGTTTACTGTGTTAAAGGATTTCGACCTTAGGACTTATTTATCGGGGTGAATCACTTCTTCTCAAGTATAAATACCTTATCAGTCCTTTAACAAATTTAGCACATAATTCTTTTTTTGAAATGGTTTTATGTTTAATATCTGGAGAAATTTCCTTACTGTATTTTTATTTTACATGGCTACTGTTTGTAGGTCAGCACTTTCTCTGTTGCCACTACCATTCTTCGAATATCGCTTGGGTTTTCCAAATTCTTTAGCACATGGATAATACCTAGCACTCCCTTACAGGTACCCTTAATGTCTACATTCGAGCTCCGATGTTTGTTTGTCTCGAACGAAATATGCTAGTATTTTTTATGGGGTTTTGAAACCCATTACTTGGCTCGGCCAGTTGAGTAATATATCGGCCTTATTTAAGAGATGCTTTCAGTTTATATGTATATATTATGAATTTTTAAGAGAGAAAAACTAGTCATATCCTTTGGCCTCAAATATTTTTTCCCTGCTATATAAATCTTATGTATTTTGTTTAAGAAGGGTTTCCCCATGCTACTTTTTACTTATTGTTTAGCATGCATTGTAGAACACTCGAGGGTTTCAACTCAAAATCTAGACTCTTGTTCTAGTTAAAGTAATGAAAGGGCAAATGCCGTAAGGTTTATGTTTCGATACAATTATTTCTTGTTTGGACTATAAGTATTATTTAATTCATAGCGGCTTCTTGCTATTTCAATGTTATGTAGAGCTTGTTCTAGCAAGAGTATAAACATATTTCAATCTCAGTTCTTCATTATAAATACTTCCTTCATTCCTTCGGTTTGTCGATATGTAGTTAAGCTCGATAGTCGAACATAGCTCAATTTTCTTGAAGAATAATGTTTTCATTCCTGTGTTTACAATATTTATCAAGAAACTCCAGTTTTCAGTTTCTTTGTTCTATAATATAATTCATTCTTCCATACGTAATTATCATGGTGACTGGACCACCTACATATTTTGTGTATAGTTTTACTTGAGGGACAATGTGTCTTGGGTTAGGGTTTCACCCTGTACCCACGACTGACAGTCTCCTATAATGTTTTATCAAATAATAATTTCTTTTAAGTATGTATATGTGTGAATTTTATCTCTACAAGATATAGATATAATCTCCTTCTTTTTCTACATAGTTTTTCACTTCATTCCTTAACTTATTTACAGTTTGCTAAAAATGAAGTTTACTGTAAAATTTATAGTTACAAATATGTTTCAGAAATCCTCTTTTTCTTTTTCTCCTATATGAGATAGCCTCTTCTATTAAATCTAGAATCTGGTTTTTCCATTCCTCAGTAAACTTAAAATGTCGAAATAGTACTATATGTAAGCATAATACCCATTCCTATCTGGTGAAACATACATAGTCAAATAATACCGATAAAGTTAGTTCCCTTTGTTACTGTCACTAATAAATAAAATTTCTATACATACACAATGTAAAAGTATTGTAGTGCTTAACTCACTGAAAACACATATTTACTTATTTGATTATGCAATGTATAGTTATGGTCCTTCCAACCATCAAGAGAGGTGATCACGTCCTACTCTTTCCCCTGTGCTCCAATCCTGGAAAGGTACGAGTTAACAGTGGAATTTCTGCTGTGACCTCAAGACTCCTGGTCCAGTCAGTGCCAGAAATTAAATCAGGAATTGCTGAGTGAATTTCCACTTGTCTCTACTAGCTCAGAAAAATTATTCACTCTTTCCTTCCTCCATCCATAGAACCCCTACTCCTCACTGGGATCAATCTCTTATCCCCAGAGGAGCAGCTAACTGTTTCCAAGTGTCCCCACACACATTCCAATTCTTGGAAAACATTTACCATTAACTTGTATTTTTTTATGAAGTTATTTTCCATAACTAATTTTATAATTCATAATTAATCACTAATGAAAATAACTTTTCAGTAAAACATTAATAATTCCAATCCTTTCTTAAAACAATAATTAAAAATGTCTTTTAACTAGTTAACAATTAGTTATCATTAATGCAACTGTCACAGTTACCAAGGAAAAGAACATCATAACCTCACATCTAACTCTAAAACTCATACATTGCCATAGATGTTTAGACAATAAAAACTATTCTTAAGAACAATTTTTATTTTATTATTAGTTAAGGATACTTTGACAATAAGAATGAGTTTAAGTAAACTTGGTCTTCTATATTTAAAAGAATAACTTAAAGCTTGCATATTTTTTGTTTTAATTTTAGTAGACAACCCCAATTAAACTAGCTTGAGCTCTTCCTTTCTCCACAAACAATAACCTACCTTCCCAACCAAAACTTTACTTTACGTTATATTGAAATATAAAATGAAGACTTAAAGCCTCCCTAGGCCAAACTCCAAACTCTTCGTTAGGTTAATATATAAAATAGATGGGTCTAGAAGTAACCTAGCTAGATAATCCCAATTACTCTTCATTATGTTGATATATAAAATGAATGGTTTTAGTAGTTGATGTAGGGGCATATACCCCATCCCAAATAAAATATGATTTTCTAAAGCTTCGAGAAGGGCAACGTGGCAATGTAGCCTCTAACTAAACTTCTTTTTGTTAATGAAAGTATTCCGACCTTGGAAATATGTGGTTGCGTGTCTATTTTTTTACAAACTCTATTATGATGATATCTTACCATGTTTTTGCTAGTAGGGGTAAAGAGAACTCCATGAGAAGCTGAATATATGAGAGTGAAAGTCTCACGACATTGTAGTATCAGGTTGATGTCAGAATAGAGGGTGGATCCGTGCCATGACCAGGAAGCTCTACAAGATAACCGTGCTTGTGTGACGATTTTTGGAGGTCCAAGCCAGGACCAAGACGAAGCTCTATCAATAGTGATTGAGCTATATACCTCTAATTAATATAGTCGTATGATTTTCTCTGTTAGAATTGTGACGACTCACTTTCACAACTTTGATTTTTTTTTTCTCATTTTTATATTTATTATGGATAAAAAATTATCAAATTTCTTAAAGAAAAACATTTTTGAAATTGTTTTAATTTGAAAACATTTCAACAAAAATTCGATGACAAAGAGAAATTAAAATGAATTTATATTGATTTTCAATGAACTTTGGAGAAAGAATTACACCATCTTTTCAATAATAAACAAGAAAATATTAAAAATAATATTAAAATATTTGTTAAGAGATGCATTCTACAATCTAGTATAGAGGAGATGCTCAAGTTTGTTCATATATCTACAAAGTTGAAATTTTCACTAATGTTGAGAAAAACAAAAAACTAAAAATTAAAAATCTAAATAATCATACAAAACAAATATCAATTTGAATTTGGCAAATTTTTATGAGCTACAAAAATCATAAATACTATAAATCAATTTTCTTAGAAATGTGTAATAAACTGGTAAATATAGACTTAACAATAAAAATTACATTCTTTAAAAATGTCTAATAAACTAGTAAATATGGACTTAACAAGTTATTTTACACCATTTAATGAAAATAAACAACTAGTAAATATAGACTTAACAAGTTATTTTACACCATTTAATGAAAATAAAAAACTAGTAAATATGGACTTAACAAGTTATTTTACACAATTTAATAAAAATAGAATGTTCAAACTCACCTTAAATGTTCCAAACTCTTACTTCGTCTTTTTTTTCTTTTTCTTTTCTATGTTTTGGAAGCTCTAGACATTGTTATCTTTACTTCCTCTTCCTTTTCTCTTTTTCTATTTTAGAAACTCTAATATTAGACATTGTTACCATTATTATTGGACAATTATGTTTTGTGATAATGTGGCTTTTGGATTTGTATATTTGTATATGCAGGTTTAGGTGTTTTTTGGATTTGTATATTTGTATATGGAGATTTAGGTATTTTTTGGATTTGTATATTTGTATATGCAGATTTAGGTATTTGTTGGATTCTGTCATTTTTTTTCATCTAATCTCAAACCTCTTTCTTATTTTAAGGTTTTACACTATTTTTTTTTTTAACAATACATTTATTTTAAGTTGATATATTAATTAGTTTAGGTTTAGTTTCTTAAATCAAAGTAAAATGGTTAATTCAACACAAAGAACCCAAAACCTTTTAAAAATTCTTTTAATTAATTATTTAGAAAATAAATCTTTAAAAAGTACCATATACAATGGATATATTAAAATCTTTAAAGACAAATATTTCCACTCATAATTATTGTCAAATTTTTACTTCTGGAGTTGTTTTCCTCTACGAACTTGGTTTTTGGTATTGTCTCCACAAAAAAACAAATAACAACAAACCAATAT
Source organism: Pinus albicaulis (assembly GCA_034641835.2). Taxonomy (NCBI): domain Eukaryota; kingdom Viridiplantae; phylum Streptophyta; class Pinopsida; order Pinales; family Pinaceae; genus Pinus; species Pinus albicaulis. Next base: position 1,132,629,652 of record CM076583.1, on the reverse strand, counting down.
AATCTAGTGAAATATAAATTAGTTTCGCTAAAATTATGTGTAAAATATGAGTTAAACAATTTTGAAGGGCTACAAAAGTCATAAAGACTATAAATAAGTTTCCTTAAAAATATCTAGTAAACTGGGAATATAGAGTTAACAATAAAAATTAGTTTCCTTGGTGAATATGGACTTGATAGTTATTTTATACCATTTCAAGAAAATAAAAAGTTTATAAGTCACTTCAAATGTTCCAAATTCTTTCTTTCTTATTTCTTTTCTTTTCTTTTCCCTATTTATGTTGTTGAAAATTCTAATATTAGATATTATTATCTTTAATATTGGAAAAATATTTTTTCTAATAATTGATATATATTTATATACTTAGGTTCAAGTATTTGTTATATTTGAAATATATATTTTTTCATCTAATACCAAAATTCTTCCTTATTTTAATCCTTTACAAGGTTCCATTTAAACTATACATAGATTAATTACTTTAAGTTTAGGTTTAGTTTCTTAAACCAAAGTAAATAAAAATTTAACACAAAATCAAAATTTTTTCTCTCAAATTTTTTAATATTTTTTTAATTAAATATTTGTAAAATAAATCTTTAAATGGAAAACCATATCTTATGGATATATTAAAATCTGTAAAGACATAAATGTTTCCACTTCAAAGTTATGATATTCACAAATATTAATTTAGTATAAATTTATTAAAATTTTGCTATCATGCCATGTAAAAAACATCATTAAATCTAATAATAATATTGAAAGATTAATATTCATATTATTATTATTAAATCTATTATTGCTTTAATATATTGTAGTATTAATATTATTAAATTTAATAGCTTTGAATTAATGCAATATTAAATTTATTATAAAATTAATTTTTTTACATTTTAATATATATTAATATATCCTAATATATATTGACTCTAGATATATGTGGAGGGAATAACAAAGAAATAGAGTGATAGAGGTGGAGAAATAAAGTGAGAGAGAGAGAGGGGGGGAGAGGGGGGTAGAGGGGTGGGAGATAAAAGTGATTTGAGAGGTATATGAAAGCTTGTTGGTCACTAATAATAATATTAAAATATTCATATTCATATTATTATTATTATTAAATATATTATTGGTATTAATATATTATAATATTAATATATTAAATTTAATAACTTTTAATTAATGCAATATTAAATTTAATATAATATTAAATTTGTTACATTTTAATATATATTAATATATCGTGATATATATTAACTCTAGATATATGTCTAAAGGAATAACAAATAAATAGAGTGATAGAGGTGAGAGATTAAGAGAGTGAGAGAAAGGGAGAGAGAGGGAGGTAGAGAGAAAGGGAGAGAGAGGACTTAGAATGAGGGGGTGATATAGAGAGACAAATAAGGGGATATAGAGGGATATATAGACATGGATAGAGGGGGGAGAGAGGGATTCTTGCACTATAAGCATTTATTTCGGTGGAGATGGTGATTTTTAATCCTATTTGATTGTTCACACTAAAGGAGACAAATTTAAGGAGAGGGGAGTGAAGGAATGAAGAGAGAGAGAAGGAGAAGAGTGAGACGTGAAGAGAAGTGTAAGAAAGAGAGAGGGTGATACAAAGATTGAGGGGGCAGATAGGGGGAGAGAGAGAAGGAGAAGGAGAGAGTGAGGGAGATGGTGATAGGGTTGGAGGGCGAAGAGAGAGAAAGAGAGAGAGACAAAGAGGTGTTGGGATGGAGAGGGAGAGATAGGAAGGGTGAGGGAGAGGACTTGAGAGAGTGGAGGTGAGAGGGAAGGACAAATAGATGGAGTTGGAATGGGAGAGAGGGAGGGAAGAAGAAATTCATACAGAGAGAAAAATGGAGAGGGAGAGGCGGAGTGACAAGGGAGAGATGGAGAGAGAGTGTGTATTTTTGGGGTAATATAGAGACAAATATGGAGAGATGGAGTGAGATATAGATTAGATGGAGGGGGGAGAGGGAAGAATATTTCTTGCACTATATGCATTGACTTCAATGTAGATGGTAATTTCTAATCCCATTTGATTTCTTGCACAAGATGCATTGATTTCAGTATAGATGTTGATTTCTAATTATATTTGATTGATTGCAATAGATGCATTGATTTTAGTGTAGATGTTGATTTCTAACCCTATTGATTTCTTGCACTAGATGCATTGATTTCGGTGCAGATATTTTCTAATTCTGAATGATTGCTTGCATTAGATGCATTGCCTTTAGTGTACATGTTGATTTCTAATTCTATTTGATTGCTTGCACTAGATGTATTTATTTCGGTGTAGATGTTGATTTCTAATTCTATTTGATTGCTTACACTAGATGCACTAATTTCAATGTAGATGTTGATTTCCAATTCTATTTGATTGCTTGCACTAGATGCATTGATCTTAGTGTAGATGTTGATTTATAATTCTATTTGATTGCTTGCATTAGATGTATTGATTTCAGTGTAGATATTGTTTTTTAATCCTATTTGTTTGTTTACATTAGATGCATTGATTTTAGTGTAGATGTTGATTTCTGATTTGATGTAATATTGGAGAGAAAGAGAGAGAAAGTATCATGTTTACTACTATAGTTTGAGTTAAAGATTTGAATGGTTTACGATTTCCACTGCCCTTTTCATATAATTGATATGAAAATATGACATAACTAACAGGGGTGACAATAAAAATAGTAGAATAAAATACTTTGGGATTGATCACAATGAAGGCTATTTGTAGTTGACTACATTCTTATTATTCACATTTTCTAGCATTCAACACTATAACATTGTCACTTTGCATTCAAAGATTTTATTTCATTTTTCACCTTTAAATTTATTAACAATATCGATCATCTCAAAAAATTGAATAATTGAACAAATTTAAATTTAAAAGTATTATTAAACATATATTTAATAATGACTAGAGGGGCACTATTAAGAATTAATTAGTTGTCAAAAGTGGTGATACATAAAATTAATTGAAATAGACTTGCGATATCAATCCTCCTCCAAACAATTGACAAGATTGTCTCTCTTCTTCATCACCAACTAATTACTAATAGACAATCAAATATATAGAAATATGAGACAACAACTATAACATTGACAAACATTACCATCCAAATCCAAACACAAAAACCACTCAAAGCATCCAAAACATAGAGATGCAAACCATTCAAGGAAAGCAACATATACTAAATTAAAGAAAAGAATGATATGGTCATGTCAAGCAAATAAAACATAATGTAAATTTCAAAATATGAGGCTTATCTCAAACATATACATAATAATGATAATTTAAAAATGTGATATTGTTGCCCTAGCTCGAACTAGCCTAGATCCATCTAACTAAGGATCTATCATGGGCCGAGAGGGATCAAATACCTCGAAGTGCAAACTTCTATCATGGGTTGAGAGGAATCAAATCCCTTTGGGTGCAAAGGATCAAATCCCTTGAGGTGAAAACCTCTATCATGGGAGGAGAGAGATCAAATCTCTCCAGGTGCAAAGCTGGGAAGGTGCAAAGCTGGGAAGGTTTGCACCTCGAGAGATTTGATCTCTCTCCTCCCATGATAGAGGTTTGCACCTCGAGGGATTTGATTGCTCTAGGGGCATGATAGATTAGGTTTTCATGCCCATGTATGCACCTCAAGAGGTTTGATCTCTATCTCCCTGTGATAGAGGTTTGCACTTTTGGGGATTTGATCCCTCTAAGGGCATGATAGATCAAGTTTGCACACCGAGATTTGCACCTCAAGGGATTTGATCCCTCTAAGGACATGATAGATGATAGATCAGGTTTGCACCTCTAGAAATTTGATCCAAAGTTAAATGATTCTAGACTTGTATTACTCATATTATATCCAAACTCAAATAAAGGAAAAAATTTACACATCCAAGCAAACTTTGGGAATGTAAAGCAAAATTTCCATTGATTTTTAAAATATTAGCATGTCGGCATAACACAAAACCTATGGTAATCGGTTGAAGTGAAGTGAAAATTGCAGTCTCTTTGGCAACAAACATAAAATCTAATTTTAATTTTAGATTGCACATAGACAACAAAGTGGCGTTGTTATTCGCACAAAAATACGTGTAACATGCATCCAAAACACCAGTAGATATAGATACACTGCATAAAAAAGGATTGATGATTGATCGCTCGCACAAGTTTTGCTCCAGCAACAGCTTTATCCGATGAACCTCTCTGATGAAGTCAAAGCAGGAAATCCATATGCAAATAGTGGCCATAAAACAGGCATGAAAAGCCCTCGCCTCATAAAATAAGTCTGAATTAACACGCATCCCTAATACGTTGACATTGAGTAATTGTATACACACATGAACTGTCACTGTAGCGATAGGCTTTGAAATGAGTCCATAGAAATAAATGTCATCTCATTTGGAATTGAACTTACAGGCGTGTATTGCCGATGATGGTACCGTCCTTCATCAGGACCCCCCACCTCAGCCTCCGCCTCCACAACCACCTCCACCACCACCTCCTCCACAACCATTTCCACCGCCTCCGCCCTTCCACCGACGTCTTCCACCTCCTCCACCACCAGCGCATGAGAAAATCACCATAGACACCATAATCATCGATGAGAGTACCGCCAATGCACTCCACACCCCTAATGATACACGTTTCTCATAAATTACCAAATCAAGGGGCAGCCTCCCCATTCACAGAGTAATCGGAACGAAATCCCAGAGACTGCAATTTCAGAGTTAATAGAGGAACTGAATCTTTCAAAACTTCACGGTGTATGAAAGGATTTAAATACTACAGTGCACAATGATGAGTTGAATCTCTGCTTCGTTCAAGAACCGCAATGGAGACGCACAATATAAGGGTTGGGTCATTTTGCACGCTGTTAGATTCCAATATATTTTTATTAAATTACACCGGCATGCGTTTTAATTTTGAAAATAGGATGACATCCATGCTTACGGCAAAATAATCCAAATTAATTATGTAATTGTAAAACAATCCAGGCTCTTGATAGGTTAATGTTTCAAAATAATCACATCAACTACAGCCAGGATTTCTGGACTCTCAGTATTGACCTTCTCAGTCAACAATGACTTTTATAATCGTGACTCCATGAAGGGCCTACGGTTGGCTTCGACTCCATTTTCATTTCTCATATTCTTGATAATATTAAAGTTTCCGATTCATGTTTTTTTTTAATCAAAATTTATGATAAAATTAAAGGTTTCTAATTCATGTTTTTTTTAAATCATAATACACGTGGCGTGTTTGCAATAATTTTACATATTTTCCTTATTATATAAGTTAAATGAATTAAATATTATGATTATTTTTAAAAAAATTATTAACCATTTAATTTATAGAATTTTTTATATGATTTTAATAATATTAAATTAGATATTATTTTTTGGGATTCAATTTAGTTATCTAGGTCATTTATCTATAATCATTTCCATGAGAGTCATGCTTTTTGAATAATCCACTTAGCACTCGTTACATAAGCAATCATAACAAAAATAGAGTAAATTTGTGTGGTGTCGGAGGAGATCTCTCCCCACCTCAAACCAATCACGATGAGGTTACAACGTTTGTGCAAGGATAGCATCTTTAGCTAAGCAGATTAATAGCAAACCAAAATCGTCAAGGTTCATGAAGAAGGCAATGGAAATACCCTCGATGGTGCTACCTTCTTCGACCTTCCGCAAGAGCACTATAGCATTAGCAGATCAAGTGCTCATCGGCCAATTCACAGGGATGTGACCACTGCCCAAATCCTTGGAATATTTGATAGCCAAGTCATCGTCGTCATTAATAAAATGAAGAATCAATACTTTGGCATGCACTAGAGGATTCTTTCTCTTCTTATTTCAAGACAAGGATGATCAAGATTTTATTTTTCAAAGCAGAACATACTTTTATGGCTCTTAGGGTCTTTATCATAATAGATGGACATTCAATTTTTATATTGAGGACGATATCCCAAAATTAGTCCCACCCTAGGTAGAATTACCATGATTCCCATCATCTTGCTAGGGGCAGTAATTGCTCAAGAGAAATTCACAAGAATCCTAACAAATACAGTGATAAAATTAAATGCAAAGGATGTCAATTTGTGTGCACATGGATTTGCATGGAGGTATATCTTGAAAAATATCTACCGTAGGTGTGGTCACATGTTTAGAAGTTGGATTACGAAAAACTCCCATATAAGTTGTAATATCCCAAAACGGAGAATGCAGTAATACTGAAACACAATATAAGAACTGCAACAAAGTAAACGATAAATCTAAATACACATCAGAATGCACAGAAATAACTGAGCCATTTTATTATGTGGGAGGTGGAAAATAAAGTACAATAGTGCTCAAAATATGAGACACTCAAGCCAAAAGGATGGCCTACAATGACCCTGAAATGATCCCACAAGAGGGACTGCGTAATTGCTGAACTACTACAAGGTAAACTGCATTGTCCCTACTGCAACTATGGGGACTACAACTGCTAGAAAGATAGAAAGTTAGGTCTAGGTAGTTTGGGAGCTCTGATGATGCTGAAACTTTAGATCAGGGCTCCATGATGGATCACCAAGATAACCCAAAAAGGATTTCTCATATCTATCAATATAAGAAAATCACCCTCTCAGGGTTTGCACTATGTAGTTGCTGGGTATGCAGATCTATTATATGAAATAATGATATGATGGTTGCAATGATGTACAATCAGCTCTATGCAAGAAGGGTTGATCCGTTCACTAGATCCTTGGGCTAAAATCTCAAGATCTAGCTCCTCCAATTTCCTCCACTGAAACTAGCTGCTGGATGAACAACATCTTTAGAAAACTGCGCTGCGAGAGAGGGAGGCTCCATAACCTGCTGCTAGATATGTCAAATCAGCTCCTGAATGGTGGGAATAATGGATACAGTGTGAGGAGATGATCCCTCATAGGATTTCTAGCTGAAATGCTGAAAATTTCCTTCCTCCGATATATCTACAGGACTAAACTGCGCAATCCTTGAAGGGACTACTGCTACATGGAGGTAAATCTCAATGGCCTGAATGTTGGATATAGAACTTCTGCTCCTGGAAAACTGAATCTGATGAACAAAGTGGTAGGATGAATCCTTCACCAGTTTCCTAGTTGAATGCTAGAAACAACGCCTGAAGATGGCACCAATGTCTAATAAAGGATAGAGCTCAATAGAAAACCTTTACAAAGTAGGCACACAAGTCCCCTATGGGTAAGGGTGGGATTCCCACTTGGGAATACCCTGTGCTAAACATCACTACATACTTAGCTAAACAACATAAGAGTGCATGGAAATGTCACCTCACAAGTCAAGATCTAAACAGATCAAAGAATAATCCAAGTATCCAAGTCTTCCTTCTATTGTGCCTTCACCTTCATGATATAGATCAGAGCCTTCCATAGCCTAGGCCCACTCCAAAACTGCGCTATGCATGTGGACATAAGTCTTCATGGTTGACTACGTTGTTTCTCCATGTCCTCCATCATGTTCACATGGGGTGATCACCCTTTCCATCATGTGTGCAGTAAATGCATCACTTCCTCCACTAACTTATCATAGTGCTCTATGATATTCTTTGAATGCACTATGATCTGAGTTGACCTCTTCAAAGATCCACATGATTTTACATTTAAGATCCATGATCTTATTTGACTGTTTCATCGTCCATGATCTATCTCATAAATGAGAGATGATCTCCACATGAATGGAGTTGCTCCACTACTCCATGTTTTAGATCTAGATCTTGAATATCCACATATACACATTAAAAGTGGATTTTATTCATCTTTGAGGATTATGGGTCCCTCAACCCTTTTATTTACTTAATTAATTAAGAAAATTAAGAACTCTAATATTCCAAAAATCATGGGAAAATTTGGGAATATTACAGTCCTCCCAGGAAAATTGTTGCTTGTCCTCAAGCAACTTCAAAAGCAGATGAAAATCCATCTATTCCCCTCCAAATGGCATCCACATAAGGAAGACCCCATCCATTTGCTGCAATGTGTTATGCATGTTTGGCGCCAAAGTTTCCTCTCAAGAATGCATAGAATGACCTCTAACTGTATAGTTAGATTTCCTCCTTTTTCCAAGAAGTACTACTATAGGGTAAAATGCTTGGGTTGTTGGTTATCGAATATCCCTCTTAGGGCTTTCCGGTGCCCAAGGCAGATAGTAAGATTAGCTGTATAGTTCACAAAGATGGCACATACATATTCAGATTAACTTAAAACAACTTGATAGAATGAGATAGAAGATTACCTCTTTAATGATCTTGGAGTCCCTTGGAGAGCACTAGACAGCGAAGCAGGATTTCTCCTTCACCAGCTCCAAATCTTGGCCCTGTAATCAATTAAAGCACCTGTGTAATCTCTACCATAACATATCTTTCCTATCAATTAAGTCAATATATAATGAACACTTAAACTATGCACATCTAAGCCATTCATATCATGCTATATAAGTGATTAAATAACAATGACAATATCAACGCATAGAATGGACAAAACAGATACAGTTATATTGATTTATAAAAACGAGGATTACAACCGTCGATTGTACCAAGCCCTCCTCAGCCTTCCAATCTCTCTATCTCTAAAAGTGGTGATGATCAATAAGTTCTCAATGAGCCTCTTTCACCTTTGACCTTCACACTACAACAATGATCTCTATTTTACAAGTATGCAAAAACTTTGACAATCCTTTGACCTTGAACCAAGAGCCTTCAACTCCATTTTATAAGAGATGGAGAGAGCAATCATTGCCCTTCTCTTTCCACCAGTTATGAATAGAAAAAACCAATATGTTTCCTCAACCTCCATGCTTTTGCCTTCTTTGAGTGTTCAGTTGTTTATGGCAAGGCCCAATGAGAGTTGGTGCTTTGTAGTTTCCTTTTTGTACTGATTTTCTTGTGAGAAAAAGCTGGAGATTCAAATCATTCTCCGCAGGTTTTTCCTGTTTCAAACTTAAAACATAGGTAACGCTGCCCTCTAGTGTAAACAGAGTGTTTCCCTAGCCACTAATGCAGTCCATTCACTGATCAGCTGCATTATAACACTCGTGTGTTGTTATAGTGAGGCGTTACCTTGGCAGAAATAGGTTTAGTTTAGGTCTTTGTATTTCTTCCATATTTATCTTCTCCTCTGAGCTGATGAGGAGGTATTTTGACCTGTAACAGATTCCCCCTAAAGTGTGAGGTCAGAGACGAAGATGATGGCTGAAATACTTTACAATGTGTGTCGTAGAGATAAAGAGATTGAAAGACTGAGAAAAACCTGAAACAACAACATATGTCAGAAAATATTATAGTATCTGCCTTGATTCGGGCATTCCCATGCTCAGTAGCTTAAACAACATGATTTCTCTAGAATAGAGATATGAAGAATCTGTCCACCGATAAGCACAATGTGGAAGTGTCTGTCATAACAGGATTAGGCTGAAGAAGTTGTGTCCATAAACAATATCGCAACTTGGGGAAGGGAACACAACTTTAATGATGTAACCTTTGCCCCAAGGTCTCGACTATTGATTCACTTAAACTGCATATTTCTCAACATGTGAATGAAGGAGCTGTCATCGAACATGTGAGAAATCGTCTGATTACCAGTCGATGATGGAAACTGTTAACAAACGCGAAGGTGGCCACCGATAATGATGATGGTCCCTAAGATGCACAGTACAATCTAGTGAGTGTGAATAAAATGAGTTGAAGTCGAACACTCGTAGAATAATTCGACTAGGAGCTAATGATGAAGACTCCTGATAAAAAACAAGACTACCTGCCACTGATGTCTGCAAGTATCCGGGTACTGATGGGTTTCTGGATCAACCTCCTAGATAATATGTTGAAGTCGATAGGAAGAGATGTGTTGAAAGGTAGGCACTGAGGCGTCCTACATCAGTCAACACGAAACAGAAACCAACTGATTTTTTTTATGATTGAGATAATAAAGAGCGAATGGGGATGTCGGACGACAAATAATTTCTGGCATAATGAGCGGTTTGGTTGATAAGAGGATCAGTAGATAGTGAGATCTGCTTGAACAATAGAAGGCACTGTAACAGGGTACTAGGCAGCTGAGATTTAATGAACACCAAAGAGTTTGTTAGGATTTGACTGGTGTAGGGACACTGGGAGATGAAGGCTAATACTCATAGATGGTAGGGTCCAGCTAACTGCGAAAGAGTTTTCTGGGAAGTGCCATGTTCAAGATTTTTGCTACCAAATCGACCTTTTTGAAATGTAACAGAGGTAGTATCCATTTTGTCCTAAATTTTCCCCACCTGATTAAGTTTAACGAGTCCAGACGAGTAAACTCGGCGAATTTTTCATGTTTAGAGAGTCTGAAAAAATATTATAAAAGACAACTCCGTGCCCCGTCTGATTGGGTTTAACGAGTCTAGACGAGTAAACTCAGTGAATTTTTCATGTTTAGAGAGTCTGAAAAATATCGTAAAAGACAACTCCATTGGGGTACCTTTGTCATGTCTTGATAACCGAGCATGACAAAGGGAGAATAGTATGCCCGAAACAGTTCATTTTCTGTTAGTTAGTCCATTGAAGCTGGAAAAGTGAGAAATCTATGTTCGATGGACGTCTACCTCATTTTGTTATGAGTATGAGGAGACAGAGTAAACTCCGTACTCTTTGTGAAATTTTAACGAGTCCAACAAAGAAAAAATCGGTGCCCTCTGTGAAATTTTAACGAGACACACAGAGAAAACTCGGTTACTTTTTCAGTTTAAAGAGCTTTGAAAAAGAGGAAAAGAATGGCTCCTTACTCTCTGTCATGGTATTTTAGTGAGCCCAACAAAGTCAACTCGGGGTTTTTTCAGTTTTATGAGCAAGAAAAAGGTCCCTAAAAAGAAAGCTCAGTGCCTCTTCATATCAGTTTTAACGAGTTTGAAGAAGAGAACTCTAGGTTTTTTGGATTAACGAACAAGAACAAGACCATAAAAAGAATGCTCGATATCAACTTTGTATAATTTTAATGAGTCCGAAGAAGGGAACTCGAGGTTTTTTGGATTAATTACCAAGAAAAATACCGTAAAAATAATGCTCGTGTAAGCATGAGTATGTCTGCATATGAATCTTGATCACTCATCATAACATCAGTAACAAATCTCAATAGTTGCGACACATGTGCAGCAAGAATTCACGACTTTTTCCGACTAGCTTAAGAGAGTCATGCCCCAGAATTGGCTATAAGAAGGTCGGAAGACCTTCATTTTCACTGTTTTGAGTGCTGTGAAGGAGCTCTGGGGTGAAAATGGGTGAAATCTTCATCTGACGATTGCAGTCAATCTGGGCAACGGTTTTCCTTCCCGCGAGATCTAGGTAAGAGCTAGAACCTCCTACTATCATTTAATTGTCTTTTTGTTAAGTTTTGTTGGTTCAAAATAGAAAATTTATGAGGCCCTAAAAAATGTTTGCGCCTAATGCGGGCCAGTAGTATCAGAGATGCGTTAAGCGCATATCCCATTAAGGGACGCCGCATTAGCGCGCTCTATTTTACACTAAGGACAGCATTAGGCACACCACGTTTTTTAGCAACTCATTTCCCATCGTTTTGAAGTGGTCCAGTCAATTTTTAATCGGTTGAAAATGTCGCTTTTGCAGGTATTCAGCTGTTAATCATGAGTATCTGGCGAGAAAGAGAACATGAACGTGAATAATGAGAGATGATGACGGATGCTGCAAGCTTGATGGCTCTCTGCAGATGCATATTGTTAAAATATGCCCGCTTAGAATTGATGAGGGGTCAAGAGGACCTCCTGAGGTGGCTAATCCAGCAATGGGACGAGCGGCACCATGTCTTCCGGATTGGGGGCAATGAGATCTCAATTGAGAAGGATGATGTGTACTTTTTGACCGGCCTATCATGTCATGGATTAAGGCCCAACTTGACGAGGTCCAGAGATGACCCACATTCCACTGCTGATCTGATTGTTGAGCATTGCATACGTGACACTCAGGCTGTGAGAAATCGGGCACCGATTGCACGGGTGAATTTGATACCACTGCGGTCTATATTATGGATGATTGTTCGCTTGGAAGGTGCCAAGAGTGATCATGTGGCCACCAAGGCCCATATTCTCCTAGTCTTGGACAATATGCAGCCTCAGGTTTTTGACTGGTGTGACGGATGTTTCCGTCGGGTCCGAGCAGAGCTCACCGTATGTAGGACCCGTACCCAGAAAGAGTTTGGGTACGGTACGCTGATTGTCTCTTTCTTACTGGAGCGGGTACCATTGATGAGGCCTAGGATCGTTACAGCACCATTGGGCCCATGCGAGCTGAGGCAGGCTCGGTGGGCAGCCTTGCTTCCACGGACTGGAGAGGGTCTCGTCCGCCACTGTTTTGATGATGGATTTTTTGATTTGATGAACTCCCAGATTATTATGATTGAGGATTATCCCTATGCAGGGATGAGCTTCACAAGCGATCTAGAGTTAGTACTGCCCCCTAGCACCCAGTGGGGACTCAATGGTAAGAAGGAAATGATCAGTGTATTTTAAGGAAGTACTTTGTTTTTTTATCTTTTGAATGTTTATGCAATTTTTTGTTGTTGTTGAAATAGGGTGAAAATTATGTTTTGACATGAAGCGTTTGTGTGCTTGACACAGATGTGGCACCTGTTCGACCAGTTGGGGCCCCTCTCTATGCACGGTGAGGACTACAGCTACTTGGGGTTGGCGCACCAGCAGAGGATGCGGAAGCCGCCGAGGATGATGATGCCCAGGTTTTACATGAACTCTCCAAAAACCTGGAGGGTTTGAGTATGGGCATACCACCCCTTCCTATGCGGGAGGTTCCAGTTCGTTTTCAGGAGCACACCGTAGGTGTGCTGGAGAGATACCTGGTGCCTCTAAGGAGGATAGATAGAGCAGTTGTATGTTACCATGAGCATTAGGCCTAGCTGGCGGAGTGGATGTATTAGTGTTAGAGCGTGGTTTAGTATAGAAATTTTTTTGTAAAACACCCAAGTTTTGGAAGATTTTTTGATGTAACTATTGTACTGGACACAACATATATATATATACATACTTTTTGGTGATTTTGTGTTTTCTAATTTTTTTATGTATTTTCAATGAGATAAAAATATATATATTCATGAGTAAATATTTTATAGAAAATGTGACAAATGCCAATCTAACACATAGTTTGCCAAAGAATCGGCTAATGCATTAAATTCTCTAGGAATGTGCTCAAATGTAATTGTTTGAATTTGACGTCCTAAAAGTTGCACCCATAAAAAATAACGTAACAAGACTGGATGACAGACACAATAATGATTGTTTAGTTGCATAATGACGAGTTGGGAATCTAACCTGACCACTAAATTGGAGATGTCACGAGATGCCGCTTCTGTGAGGAGTTGGATCACTGACATGTACTCGGCAACATTATTGGTGGCGCTACCTAGGAAGATTCCCCCAGAACCAAGAAGGTTCGATTCAGGAGTGTAGAGAACCCAAGTAGCTGAAGCAATGCGCTAGTGTGACGACTAGCACCGTCTAGATATCCGACGTATGATAAGGAGGGTGACGGCATCTGTGTGAAATAAAAATATTATACATTAGAAAAAACACCTCAAAAACAAAAAAAATATCTAGAAACATCAAAACAATAGGAAAAACTTATATACATAAAATTACAAAGCAAATGCCTAGTGCGAAACTAGGCAAAATACTTCTTTAGATAAAGCCCATTGCAGGGCTCTGCAAGTGGAATTTCATTACAATCCTGAAGTTCGTAAGCCCCTTTTGAGAGGACTTTAGTGACGATGTAAGGACCAAGCCATAATAGTTGGAGTGTTCCTGCCCCCAAGAGATCATGTTTCTGATCATAGAGTAGAACAAGATCACCCTCTTGGAAAGAACAAGGCTTGACAGATTTGTCGTATTGAGCTTTGACTCGGCACTGGTGAGCTTCGAGTGCTATTGTAGCATCTCGACGAGTTTCGTTCAAATGATCGAGTGAGAGCAAGCGCTCTTCTATGGTGGTGGTGCCAGGCAGGAGTTCAAAGACGAGTTTGAGTGATGGAATTTCGCACTCGATTGGAAGTACTGCCTCTAGGCTGAATGCAAGTTGGAATGGCATGAAGCCTGTGGCAGTTTTGACTAGTGTTCAGTATGCCCATAATGCGGAACACAACTTCCGATGCCATGTGGTTTTATGAGTTATGAGCAATCAACAAATCATGGTTTTGAGGACGCCATTTACGGCTTAGACTTGACCATTAGCTTGAGGATAATAATATGAAGATTGATCTTGACGAAAACCTAGCATGGATGTTAATTCGGTCATCATGTGATTCTGAAAGTGGGATCCATGATCTGTGACAATATATAGGGGTACGCCGAACCAACAGATTACCTGATTGAATAGGAAGAGAGCGGCAGTTTCGCCATCGGCCTTTAAAGTGGGAATGGCTTCCACCCATTTCGTAAAATAGTCGACCACAACCACGATGTAGTTGTGGCCATTTTCCGAAGTGGGATTGGAGGTGACAAAGTCAATTCCCCATTTAGCGAAAGGATCAATGGAGATAACCGGATGAAGGGGAGCAGGATGGGCGCGCATTTTCTTTGTGAAAATTTGACATGGATGGCACTTTTGGACTGCTGCAATGCAGTCTTTAAACAAAGTGGGCCAATAGTAACTTCCCCGAAAGATTTTTTGGGCAGTAGCTATGCCTGAAAGATGACCACTGCATGCCCTTAAGTGGAAGTCATTCAAAATGTGTTCCGCTTCATCGAAAGTGAGACAACGTCGGAGAATGGTATCAACGCCATGAAGATATAGTGTATCGTTTAGCACGAGGTAGTGCTTTGCTTGGTCGCGAATACGACGATGGTCGTCGGACGTGAAAGTTGGGTGGAAGCATTGGGTTTGTAGGTAGACCAAAATGTCTCCATACCATGGGTCCGAAGAATCGACCAAGTATACAGATTCATCAGGAAATGGATCATGAGCTACTTCTCCTGGGTCGATTCTGGGAAGGTCCGATAATAATTCGGCGAACATTAGGGATTTCTTTGCTTTGGCAACTGTGAAAACCAAATCAAATTGTTGGAGGATTATGATCCATTTGGAATATTTTCCTCCAATAATTTATCTAGACAGGGTGTGTTGCATGGGGTTCTCCAAAGCAATAACCGTAGTTTGTCGCAGCAATATATAGTGCCGGAGTCGGGTGACGACGAAAACTACCGCTAGAGAAAGTTTCTCCACATGTGAATAATGTAGTTCAGGTCCAATTATACCTTTTGAAAAATAGTATATCACATGTTCACTGTCTTCACTGTGAACTTGAAACAAAACTATTCCAAGTGAGGATGGTGAGGCTGCCAGGTAGAGGAGAAAGTCGCGTGAGTAGTCGGGGGCACTAAGGAGTGGGGCTGAAACAAGTGCATGTTTTAAAGCATCAAATGATTGTTGAGCTTGGTCATCCCACAAGCATAGTGTTCCTTTCTTCAATAATCGTATAAATCCTTTCATCATCTCGGCATAGTTAACGATGAATCGACGTAAAAATTTTTCCTTCCCTTGCAAATGTTGGAGTTGAAGGATGGATTGTGGTGTCAGCAATTCAACAATCGCCTTAACCTTATCGGGATCAACCCTAACCTCGTGCGTGGAGACAATGAAACCTAACAGACGCCTAGACTCAACCATAAATACACACTTATGAAGATTCAGATGTATATTGTAGAATCTACACCTAGCAAAAATTTCTTTCAGATGAGCGAGGTGATCAGGTCGTTTCTTGGAATGGGCCTGTTATAGCATCATTTTTCACCCTCATGTGATTCATGATTGTCTCTTTGGCCTTGGGCACCCATTCCCACAGACTTGAGTAAAATTTCATTAAAAACAGTGTTTAAAATACCATACGCGGGTATGCCCAGACTTTTCCGCGTGTATACGCGAGTCCAGAGATACTTTTCCGCGTATGCCATTAAAATCATTAAAAAATATATAAAAATCCCTATTTTCGAGGCTGGGTTGATGGTTATTCCTGTAATTCAACCACCCCAGCCCGTGGCCAACTATTTCCAACTGATTGAAATTACTTTGAGGGAGTATAAAAATCCCCTCATATGCATGGCCTAAGGGAGAGAAAAAATTATAGACATTATACTCTGTTGGAGCCCAATTCAAGTCTGATTTCCTGTGCCTCCTGCACTTCCCAGATTTTTACAGGAAACCCTTGTTTCCTGGAGATGTTCATTAGCTTATATGTTGTGTAACCAACTCCAAAAAGAGAAGAAAAGAGATATCAACGCCTTAGAAATAAGCCACTTCGAGGGGGCAACCTCAAATACATTACATGAATGAACAATTCTTGGATGATACAATTCACAAAACCTCCTTTCTATAAATAGGAGTCCATGGGGCCATAATGTAATCCTAGTGGGCCACAATGTAATCCTAGCCGACCTAACAATAATAATTTAAGGGCACAATAATAACAAAATGGGGGTTACAAGGGTACACTAATAACAATAAGGGGTTTACACTAATAATAATAAGGGGCTATACTAGTGATATAGGGACCTAACATGCCCCTCTCCTTCAAAAAAAAGTGTTGTCCTCAACACTTGAGTAGCTTCGGGTGCTTCTGTATAAAATTCTCATCCTCCCATGTAGAATCTTCAGTGGGTAAGTTCTTCCACTTGATGAGATACTATGAAATTGATCGATTCCGTAGTTGTCGAGTTCTTTTTTCCATGACTGCTTCAGGTTCCAATATGATTTTCCCTTCCCCATCAAGTTCTGGCAATAATAATAAGGGGCTATACTAGTGATATAGGGACCTAACATGCCCCTCTCCTTCAAAAAAAGTGTTGTCCTCAACACTTGAGTAGCTCCGGGTGCTTCTGTATAAAATTCTCATCCTCCCATGTAGAATCTTCAGTGGGTAAATTCTTCCACTTGATGAGATACTCTGAAATTGATCGATTCCGTAGTTGTCGAGTTCTTTTTTCCATGACTGCTTCAGGTTCCAATATGATTTTCCCTTCCCCATCAAGTTCTGGCAATACTGTTTGAACTGGAATATTTTCACCTATAACCTTCTTTAAGCATGAAACATGGAAAGCTGGATGTACTCGTGAAGAAGCAGGAAGCTCCAATTTGTATGCCATAGTACCAATCTTTTGCAACACCTTGTAAGGACCATAGTACTTTGGCGATAATTTATTATCCTTCTTTTCTTGCTTGAGGGACATTTGTTTGTATGGTTGTAGCCGTAAAAATACCCAATCTCCCACATCAAAACTTCTCTCGCTACGATGTTGATCTGCCTGTTGTTTCATTCGATTTTGTGCCAAATTCAGGTTATCCTTTAAGAGTTGGAGAACTTCTTGCTGATGTTCGATGTGATCTTCCACTGCTTGAACCTTCGAATTTTCCCTTAAAGATGATGTGATGGATGGTGGATGATATCCATAAAGTGCCATAAATGGGGTCATTTTTGCTGCAGCATGGAAGGAAGTGTTATACCACCATTCAGCAAGAGGTAACCACTTGACCCATTGTGTTTGTTTATCAGATACAAAACAACGAAGATATCTTTCCAAACATTTATTTA